>JAXCGZ010002666.1:25000-27500 GCA_037179515.1 Halocaridina rubra
ACTGAGTGTCTTACTCTAACCCTCTGTTCCCTTCCTTCTAAGTAAGTTTTTATCCATTCCAAAACATTTCCACCTATTCTAGCCATTGATTGCAGCTTCCTAATAAGTCTCCCATGTGGAACAGTGTCAAACGCTTTCTGGAAGCCTAGGAATATGCAATCTGCTCAGCCCTCTCTTTCCTGTAAGATTTGGCTTACCTCATCATAAAATTCTAATAAGTTTGTTACTGTTGATCTACCTTCTCTGAAGCCATGTTGCCTCACTGACAAAAAGTTGAAGGATTCCAAGTGAAGAGAGATATGTTTCCTTAGTAGTTTCTCCATAACTTTGCAAACTATGCTGGTCAAGGAAACTGGTCTATAGTTCAGAGCCGTATCCCTCCTTCCCTTTTTGAAGATAGGTATCACATTTGCTTGTTTCCAGCATCTTGGAATCTCCCCCGACTCCAGTGATTCCTTAAATATGATACTTAGTCCCACTGATATTGTGTTTGCGCATTTTTTAAGCCCATGAAAGGATATGTCATCAGGACCTGTAGCTTTATGAACATCTAAATCCATCAGCGCTTTGCATACCTCTGTGGCTGTAAGGTTGATGTTCTCTAATACCGGCCCTTGAGCTTCTATCACTGCAATCTGAGGGGGTGGGGTATTTTCTACTGTAAATACTGACTGAAACTCCTTGTTCAATTCTTTGCAGATCTCTTCATCCGTCTCAGTGATGCTTCCATCCGCTCTCTTTAGCCTTAAAACCTGTTCTTTTACCTTCAGTTTTCCTCTGATAAAGCTGTGGAAAAGCTTGGGATTTTCTTTAGCCTTCCTGGTGATGTCCCTCTCATAGTCTCTCTCTGCCTCTCTCCTTTTACTTAGGTAGTCATTTCTTGCTCTTTTGTAGGTTTGCCAGGCATTTATGTTTTTTCTCCTCCTATACCTTTTCCAGCATTTGTCTCTCCACTCCTTAGCTCTTTTACACCCATTATCGAACCATTTCTCGCTGGCATGAATTACACCTACTTTGGTGACAGGTATGCAGCAATCTACTATCTTCCCATATTTCTCACAAAAGATGTCATACATTTCTTGTACAGATTTGTTGTAAAATAAGGTTCTCCAGTCAATAACTGCAAAAAGCTCATTCATTTTGATGTAATCTCCTTTTGCATAGTTCCTCCTCATGTCCTCAGTGCCTCTACTCTCAGGAAGAATATCTTCAATGATATACTCCATCAACAACACAGGCCCAAGCTTGACTACTCGGTGGCTGGAGTACAACTTCAGGAGACAGAAAATGAGAGAGATCTAGGAGTAAACATATTGGCAGATTTGTCTCCAGAAATACATATAAATGGCGTAGTAAGGGCAGCATATGCATTCTTATCAAATGTAAGTGTAGCCTTCAGGCACATGGACAAGGAAATGTTCAGAAATATTTATGTAACCTATGTGAGGCCAAAACTCGAATATGCAGCCCCCTTTTGGAATCCGCACTTGAAAAAGCACATAGCTAAGCTTGAAAAAGTTCAAAGACATGCCACAAAACTGGTGCCAGAAATACGCAATCTCGGTTATGATGAGAGGCTGAGGGAATTAGACTTGCCATCACTCGAAGCTAGAAGAGTAAGGGGGGATATGGTGACAGTCTTTAAATTCCTTCATGGTTATGATAGAGTGGATAGGGATCGATATTTCGATATGGCTGGCTCTAGAACTAGAGGTCATAGTTTGAAGCTTCGGAAGAAAACTTGTTTGCAGGATGTAAGGAAATACTTTTTCAGTGTAAGAGTAGTTGATAATTGGAATTCGCTAAGCGAGGAGGTAGTTAATGCTACCTCAATCCATAGTTTTAAGGACAGGTATGATAAGTATCACTAAGTCTAAAAATGGAACCGATCAGGAGACGGGAAGATACGAGCTTTGGGCTCTTTCCCGTAAACACAATTAGGTAATCACAATTAGGTAATCACAGTGGTCACTCTTTCCAATTGGTGGTTCATACTCAATATTTTCAATATCCAACACATTATCTGTGAACACTAGATCAAGTAGTGATGGCTCATCCCCATCCCTGGCCCTTGTTGGTTCCATTACATGTTGGTGTAGGAAATTCCCTTGTACGCAATCTAGGAATCTTGCCCCGAATGAGTCCTCACCACTGTGTGGGTCAAGATTTATCCAATCTATCTCTTTATGATTAAAGTCTCCCATAATCAAAATCCTACATTTTTTTCCGTGCCATGTTAATAACTGAGTTTATGACTTCAATAGTACCTATATGACTTTCCTCATAAACTTCAAGCCTATTTTGGTTCCTTGGTGGGTTGTATACAACAGTTATTATAATGCTCTCTGACCCAGTATTTATGCGAGCAACAAGAAATTCCGTGAACTCACTTTCTATAGCCAAGTTTATTTCTTCGATTTGAATCCTTTCACTTATGAGCAGTGCTATCCCTCCACCAGTCCTCTCAGATCTTTCAACCCTTAGTATTCTGAAACCCTTA
>JAXCGZ010002666.1:32500-35000 GCA_037179515.1 Halocaridina rubra
TTTTGGCCTCACATAGGTTACATAAATATTTCTGAACATTTCCTTGTCCATGTGCCTGAAGGCTACCCTTACATTTGATAAGAATGCATATGCTGCCCTTACTATGCCATTTATATGTATTTCTGGAGACAAATCTGCCAGTATGTTTACTCCTAGATCTCTCTCATTTTCTGTCTCTTGAAGTTGTACTCCAGCCACCGAGTAGTCAAGCTTGGGCCTTCTTGCACTTGTACCCATTCTCATTACCTTACATTTTGAAGTATTGAATTTCATTAGCCACTTTTCTGACCACTCATGCAGATTATTTAGATCCTCCTGAAGTTCTCTACCATTGTTCTCGTTTTTTACTTTCTTCACAATCTTTGCTTCATCTGCAAACATATTCATGAATGAATTTACAGACTCTGGTAGGTCATTTACATATACAAGGAACAAAAGTGGCCCTAAAACTGAACCCTGTGGAACTCCACTACTAACTCTTCTCCATTCAGACACTGAGTGTCTTACTCTAACCCTCTGTTCCCTTCCTTCTAAGTAAGTTTTTATCCATTCCAAAACATTTCCACCTATTCTAGCCATTGATTGCAGCTTCCTAATAAGTCTCCCATGTGGAACAGTGTCAAACGCTTTCTGGAAGTCTAGGAATATGCAATCTGCCCAGCCCTCTCTTTCCTGTAAGATTTGGCTTACCTCATCATAAAATTCTAATAAGTTTGTTACTGTTGATCTACCTTCTCTGAAGCCATGTTGCCTCACTGACAAAAAGTTGAAGGATTCCAAGTGAAGAGAGATATGTTTCCTTAGTAGTTTCTCCATAACTTTGCAAACTATGCTGGTCAAGGAAACTGGTCTATAGTTCAGAGCCATATCCCTCCTTCCATTTTGAGGATAGGTATCACATTTGCTTGTTTCCAGCATCTTGGAATCTCCCTTGACTCCAGTGACTTTTTAAATATGATACTTAGTGCCACTGATATTGAGTTTGCACATTTTTTAAGCACATGAGGGGATATGTCATCAGGACCTGTAGCTTTATGAACATCTAAATCCATCAGCGCTTTGCATACCTCTGTGGCTGTAAGGTTGATGTTCTCTAATACCGGCCCTTGAGCTTCTATCACTGCAATCTAAGGGGGTGGGGTAATTTCTACTGTAAATACTGACTGAAACTCCTTGTTCAATTCTTTGCAGATCTCTTCATCCGTCTCAGTGATTCTTCCATACGCTCTCTTTAGCCTTAAAACCTGTTCTTTTACCTTCAGTTTTCCTCTGATAAAGCTGTGGAAAAGCTTGGGATTTTCTTTAGCCTTCCTGGTGATGTCCCTCTCATAGTCTCTCTCTGCCTCTCTCCTTTTACTTAGGTAGTCATTTCTTGCTCTTTTGTAGGTTTGCCAGGCATTTATGTTTTTTCTCCTCCTATACCTTTTCCAGCATTTGTCTCTCCACTCCTTAGCTCTTTTACACCCATTATCGAATCATTTCTCGCTGGCATGAATTACACCTACTTTGGTGACAGGTATGCAGCAATCTACTATCTTCCCATATTTCTCACAAAAGATGTCATACATTTCTTGTACAGATTTGTTGTAAAATAAGGTTCTCCAGTCAAGAACTGCAAAAAGCTCATTCATTTTGATGTAATCTCCTTTAATAATAATAATAATAATAATAATAATAGTATAATAATAATAATAAACCTTTATTTCCATTATACAATGGGTATTCGTCAGCCTGGGCAAGCCCCAACCTCCCACTGTGGTGCCCAACCACAGCAGTACCTGCCAGGAAACAGCTTAAACTCTCGGTCTTGGATGGGAACCGATCTTTCGACCTCGTGAATGCGAAGCCAGTGCGTTACCACTGTACTTTCGGATAGTTCCTCCTCATGTCCTCAGTGCCTCTACTCTCAGGAAGAATATCTTCAATTATATACTCCATCAACAACAACACACAGTGGTCACTCTTTCCAATTGGTGGTTCATAATCAATTTTTTCAATATCCAACACATTATCTGTGAACACTAGATCAAGTAGTGATGGCTCATCCCCACCCCTGGCTCTTGTTGGTTCCATTACATATTTGGTGTAGGAAATTCCCTTGTACGCAATCTAGGAATCTTGCCCCGAATGAGTCCTCAACACTGTCTGGGTCAAGATTTATCCAATCTGTCTCTTTATGATTAAAGTCTCCCATAATCAAAATCCTACATTTTTTTCCCCGTGCCATGTTAACAACTGAGTTTATGACTTCAATAGTACCTATATGACTTTCCTCATAAACTTCAAGCCTATTTTGGTTCCTTGGTGGGTTGTATACAACAGTTATTATAATGCTCTCTGACCCAGTATTTATGCGAGCAACAAGAAATTCCGTGAACTCACTTTCTATAGCCAAGTTTATTTCTTCGATTTGAATCCTTTCACTTATGAGCAGTGCTATCCCTCCACCAGTCCTCTCAGATCTTTCAACCCTTAGTATTCTGAAACCCTTAGGAAAAAC
>JAXCGZ010002666.1:40000-41715 GCA_037179515.1 Halocaridina rubra
TCTGTAATATGAACATAGTGGCATTCAGTTAGAATGCGTTCATTCCTAAGTATAGCAGATATAAGCTATAAGGTTGGATTCCTTTTAACCTTCTGTGATGTAGTGGTAGCGCCTTGACTTAGTAATCATAAGTCCTAGGTTCGAGTCCCGGTCGGGGTAAAAAATTATTCATATTTTCACATATGTAATGTGCTTATTTGATATTTCATGCCCGAATGAGATTGGGAATTGAATTAAATGCTAAAATGAAGCCACGAGTGAGGTTGGGGAATCTGTAATATGAACATAGTGGCATTCAGTTAGAATGCGTTCATTCCTAAGTATAGCAGATATAAGCTATAAGGTTGGATTCCTTTTAACCTTCTGTGGTGTAGTGGTAGCGCCTTGACTTAGTAATCATAAGTCCTAGGTTCGAGTCCCGGTCGGGGTAAAAAATTATTCATATTTTCACATATGTAATGTGCTTATTTGATATTTCATGCCCGAATGAGATTGGGAATTGAATTAAATGCTAAAATGAAGCCACGAGTGAGGTTGGGGAATCTGTAATATGAACATAGTGGCATTCAGTTAGAATGCGTTCATTCCTAAGTATAGCAGATATAAGCTATAAGGTTGGATTCCTTTTAACCTTCTGTGGTGTAGTGGTAGCGCCTTGACTTAGTAATCATAAGTCCTAGGTTCGAGTCCCGGTCGGGGTAAAAAAATTTTCATGTTTTCACATATGTAATGTGCTTATTTGATATTTCATGCCCGAATGAGATTGGGAATTGAATTAAATGCTAAAATGAAGCCACGAGTGAGGTTGGGGAATCAGTAATATGAACATAGTGGCATTCAGTTAGAATGCGTTCATTCCTAAGTATAGCAGATATAAGCTATAACTTTGGATTCCTTTTAACCTTTTGTGGTGTAGTGGTAGCGCCTTGACTTAGTAATCATAAGTCCTAGGTTCGAGTCCCGGTTGGGGTAAAAAAATTATTCATATATATATATATATATATATATATATATATATATATATATATATATATATATATATAATATATATATATATATATATATATGTATGTGATTACCTAATTGAGTTTACAGGAAAGAGCCCAAAGCTCGTATCTTCCCGTCTCCTCATCGGTTCCATTTTATACTTAGTGATACTTATACCTGTCCTTAAAACTATGGATTGAGATAGCATTAACTACCTCCTCGCTTAGCGAATTCCAATTATCAACTACTCTTACACTGAAAAAGTATTTTCTTACATCCTGCAAAGAAGTTTTCTTACGAAGCTTCAAGCTATGACCTCTAGTTCTAGAGCCAGCCATATCAAAATATCGATCCCTATCCACTCTATCATAACCATGAAGGAATTTAAAGACCATCACCATATCCCCCCTCACTCTTCTAGCTTCGAGTGATTGTAAGTCTAATTCCCTCAGCCTCTCGTCATAACTGAGATTGCGTATTTCTGGCACCAGTTTCGTGGCATGTCTTTGAACTTTTTCAAGCTTAGCTATGTGCTTTTTCAAGTGTGGATTCCAAAAGGGGGCTGCATATTCGAGTTTTGGCCTCACATAGGTTACATAAATATTTCTGAACATTTCCTTGTCCATGTGCCTGAAGGCTATCCTTACATTTGATAAGAATGCATATGCTGCCCTTACTATGCCATTTATATGTATTTCTGGAGACAAATCTGCCGGTATGTTTACTCC
>JAXCGZ010002667.1:0-2500 GCA_037179515.1 Halocaridina rubra
AACAGATTGATGATGTAGAGGGAGGTATTGCTGTCCATAATCATTTGCTGCATAGTAGTGGTTCAGTATAGTAATTATGGGACTTCTAATACTAGATCCATCAAATCTAGTCAGTCCCTGATTTGGGGAGCTGTGGCTAGGGGGCCTTATGGCAGGAGATCATTCACCACTTAACCTGTGGATGACTCAAGCAGGATGGTGGGGGGAAAATTGTGGTATTGCCCAGCCCTCAAGGAGCTAAAAAGAATGACTGAGGTATTTCAGTTTCTGGTGAATGTGTGCTATAACTCTGCCACCTCCTTACAAGAGGGATTGCAGACATTGCCTATGTATATTTGTTGTTTATATTGTTCATAATATATTGTCTAATAGCTGTTAATTTCAGGTAAGTAACAGGAATAAGTCCCTGTTAATGCACTCAACCTTGAGGGATTGTCACGACACCTATTATTCTGCACTGCTCTTGATTTCTGTTGATTATAAGATTGAGAGCTAATATATGTGCATAATAAAATATCCTATATTTACAACTTTTTTCCAGTGAAGTTAGATTAGAGAGTATTGATGTGGTTTGGACATTTGGAAAGAATAATGAATAACTAACAGAGAGAGTGTGGAGTGCAGAGGTAATTGGAATAAAGCCAAAAGGAAGACCTAGAATGAGAGGAATGGATGGGGTGAAAAGAACTTTGGATGTGCTTTGTATGTCAGTGGAGCAAGGAAGAGAGACTACAAGAATGAGTGAAGAAAGGATGTATTTAAGTAACATGGGCCAAAAAGATTTTGCTCACCTATTAGCTCAGTAACTTGGAACTGGTGGGTGTAAGGGGTTTCTGTGTGATGAAGCAATGTGGCTATTGGGCCTCATGACAGAAGATTCTCGCCCACTCACCTTGTGAGTGTCCCAATCATGATGGTGGAGGGAGAATTGTGCCCACTTTTTATCCCTAAGGATCTTATAATAATGTGCAAGGTATGTTTGGCCTCGGATGAATGTGTGTGCTCTGACTAGACCACCCACTTATAAGGGGATTGTGGCCCTTGTATATGTATTTTTCATCATAGAGTACATAAAGTATTTGTTAAAACAAGATTTCCAGTGAAGACATACATTGTGTTTGTACAACATATAATAGTACAACATGCTGCTATTGCATACAGTATGATTTATTTCGACTTTATATAGTACAACATGCTGCTATTGCGTACAGTATGATTTATTTCGCCTTTAAAAAATTACAGTTCTTATATATAGTGTTGGAGTAGTAACTTTCCTTGCCTGGGTAACAGTTTTCACATAAAGAGGGTAAATCATTTGCCTTATATATAGACTTGTGGATGTAATTTTCTTACTTCATGGTAATAATAAGTCTATGTTGTAATGATTGGGACTGTATACTTGCTTGTTTTCTAGGGTCCGGGAGTTGAAGGACGCTCTGCAGGAGCGTGATATCCAACCAGCTGATATCACCTGGCGTGGACGCAGTGGGTTTGCCTTTTTGCGTTTCACAGGACCACCTGAAGGCTGTGATGAAGTTCTGTCAAAACTGAATGGCCTCTTACTGCAGGACCGGCCCGTGGTAGTAGAGAGAGCGTATGGTGAATTAGAGGACAGATATGCTGACCAGTGAGATCATTCTTTATACTGTGTTGTTTGAATTTAACAGAAATGTAATAAGGGATCTTTATTCTGTTATATTAAAAGTACATTCTACCTTAGGGTACTTACTGACTTAGTTTATCATCATTGTTGAAAGTAGAAATGTGCTACTTGGGGAAAATCTGTGGATAGTGATGATGATGATGTTCTTACCTTGTTAGTTCTGCAAGTACATGCACTTCTTTTTTTTATTATCCTAAGGATCTTAATCAGTTATATTTTCTTTGTGATAAAGAACTTGCAACTGGAGAGGTTTTCAATCATGTCAACAATAATGTAAGGGAAATGGACGTTTTATGTAATATAGGAACACTAATACATAGATCGATAGATATTAATCAAAGCTTTCTCCCAGATTTGTTTCAGTAAAAACTTCATTGAGTTGTCCATTATTGTATAATAAGTTTTTCCAGCTTGTTGTATTTGTATCTGTTCTAATTTATCATTACTCCTCTTGTTAGTAACGTAGATAATAACATTAGCTTCATCTTGTACAACCGTAGCTTCAGTTACTTGTTTTTATAAATTTTTTTAAGGAAGTATGATTGATTCGCTGTATATATAGTCTTCATATAATACATTAGGATGTATAAAAATGATTACCAGTAGCTGCCGTGATATTTTTTATTATATTTTCCATGCCAGCTGTACGGACAATATTGAAAATGGTTTCGTGTTGTGTTTGCTTGTAAGTCATGCTCATTTCAAAAGTTTTTGCAGCTAATTTATTTTCTGAAATCTTGACAATAATAATTACATATGGTAGTGAAGTAATTATTCTTGATATAACATTTATTGCCCTTGGTTATTATTGCTGCAGTTTTATATGTAAATATTATT
>JAXCGZ010002667.1:7500-20000 GCA_037179515.1 Halocaridina rubra
ACGGGAACAAAATACAGAGGGGGAGCTACCCAGTCCCCCCGCCCCGCCCCTATTAGCCTACTTATGGCGCAGAAAGTACTACTCACTCCCTCAGGGGGAGGGGGAAGTGTATACTGTGTATATATATATATATATATATATATATATATATATATATATATATATATATATATATATATATATATATAATGTTTGCCTTTTTCTGAATCACTTCCGAGTGAAATGAAAATACAGAACATTGAAAAAATATCCATAACAACCAACTATCTATAACTTTGTCATCTCATATTTTAACTGGGGGGTGAGTTAAGCTATGCAATTGTAACTTGGAATCATAAATTTCATGAGGATGGGTCTTAACAAGAGGTGATAAAGTAAACATCTGCCGTAACCATAGCTAACTAGAACAGACATGTGTGGTTGTATGGGTAAGAATGATCATATTTAAAATATGTATTTCATCTGCATATTTCCTATCCTTATATAACGATACTTTTCGATTCCGAAGTTCGTTACCTAAATGAAACTGGTAACCACTATATGAAACAACTAATCTCATGATTTATATATATATATATATATATATATATATATATATATATATATATATATATATATATATATATATATATATATATATATATATATATATATATATTATATATATATATATATATATATATATATATATATATATATATATATATATATATATATATATATATATATATATATATATATATATATATATATATATATATATATATATATATTTTACGCCTCTCAGGGTGTTTGTAAGCAAGCAGTTTTAGAATTGTAGAACTCACCAGGGCTGCTAACTTCGGTTGAATTAGTAATAAGGAAAATTGTTCCTCTAATTAGTGGTACCTCTCCTTTCCCTCTAAATAGAACATGTAGCACCTAAAAGCTGACCAGGATTCAAGTACTGTATTTACTGGAAGAATATAATCATTTATACCATACCAATTGTAACGATTTGAATTCATTCTATCACTGGAGCTCTTGATATTCAGTCGGGCGTGATAAAGGTTTGTGTGAAGAACAACCTTGGGACTCTCCTTGACAGCGGAAAATGGACATAATCACGGGAAAAGAAGGTAAAGATATTCACCTCACTGTAGCTTAAAGCAATACATACATTAGGGAATTTCAGCCAGCCAACTGACATATGAGCTTTGACCGAGGTTTTGTGTTCAGTTGTCGCTATAGGTTAAAAGGTATTTAGAATGGCTTATCTAACAGCAATATTAAAAAAAAAAAATGAATGTCCGCGATTCTAGGTGTAGCTTTAACAGAAATCCTTACGAATTATAGGAGAAATGTTCTTAAAAGAATTTACACCGTGGAATGCAATTAAAAAATCTGGGGTAGCATACATGCAATTTTGACCTATGTAAATTTGTTACGTTGTTACATTTATATTTAATTAATTTCAGAATCGAAAAGTATCAATATTAAAGAAAAAATTATGATTGAATGAATAAGTTAAGTGTGATGGACGTGAATATTTTTACCAATATAACCACATAGCTGTCTTCTGGTTAGATATAGTTAAGGCAAATGTTTACATTCACACCCTTTGTTAAGAACTTTATAATTATTTCAAGTTATAGATGCATATGTTAGCTCAACCCCCAGTTAATATATGAGACGACAAATTAAGTTATTGGTATTTGGTTGTTATGGGTATTTTCCCATAGCTTTATATTTTCATTTCACTCGGAAGTGTCAAAGTCAACCTTTATAACAGTTAGCTAGATAGTTGTTCGTTTAGTTTTCCAAATATATATTTAGCATCCATATTTTTCTTAGCTTTTCATCACCCTAATTAACACACCTAACTTTAACCAAGTAGTGTACAAATATTCTATGCTACTCAATTATTATTTACTTGCGGCATTTAAGCTGTTGAAAATTATAATACTTATAGCAAACACCGGAAGACTGTAATCCCCTATATTTATATACTGCAGTAAGCTCACCTAAAGATATGTATTTAGTGAACTGGGTGAAACTGAACAGACCAAATAAGTATGCCATGAGATGCACTGAGCAGAAGGATCAATTGAAGATAACGACTCCCAGTATATTAAATAACCCTGTAAATTGGTATGTTAGATTAGGCATTAATCTAACCTAATCTTAGCCCAATTTCTTAAACAGTGTAAACCTAGGATACCATATTGTTAGTTAGACACACAAATGGATTTCATAAACGCATCTGACGCGGTTCTGTGTATGGCTAGGATTCCCCTATCCCGATTTCTTAAACAGTGTAAAGCTAGGATACCATATTGTTAGTTAGACACACAAATGGATTTCATAAACGCATCTGACGCGGTTCTGTGTATGGCTAGGATTCCCCCATCCCGATTTCTTAAACAGTGTAAAGCTAGGATACCATATTGTTAGTTAGCTAGACACACAAATGTATTTCATAAACGCATCTGGCGCGGTTCTGTGTATGGCTAGAATTCCGTACGGGATTCTAGCCATACACAGAACTGCGTCAGAAGCGTTTATGAAATCCATTTGTGTGTCTAGCTAACTAACAATATGGTATCCTAGGTTTACACTGTTTAAGAAATTGGGCTTTAATCCAACAAACTAACCAAACCTAATAATTTACGGGGTTAATGTACTAGGGGTCGTTATATTTACTTGATCCAACCTAAGTTTCATTTGCCTGATTGCTTTCTCGGAAATTGCTCCATGATCGTACCTCCCCACTTTTTTTTTTTTTTTTTTTTTTTTACTCTCTTGGGCTTCGATAAGGACAATCATAATGCTGTTTGCTACTTTTTGTCACCATTACGCTTTCACACCGAAGTGGCACGTCGCACGTGGCATGCCAAGTGCGACGTGCCATTTTGGTGTGAAAGAGGCCTTATTCCCCATTTGAACGGGGGTGGACAGACAGGGTGGAGCTGAGTAAATATATTCTTTTGTTACATGAATGCTGCAGGACGGTTATTTATTTTTTGCACATATCGACACACGAGCTCGCACAGATACTGTTTCACTAATCAGGCAATATTATCTATTGCCATTTTTAATAGGCTGCTGTGGGTGTGTGCGTTCCGTGTGTGTGACTTATCTAAGCCTTTCTCATCAACCACAAAGCTTATTTCTTATGTAATATCACAAAGTACTGTAATATGAACCCTATCGCCCTTTCTTGTCAAAATAAATTTCTCTCTCTCTCTCTCTCTCTCTCTCTCTCTCTCTCTCTCTCTCTCTCTCTCTCTCTCTCTCTCTCTCTCTCTCTCTCTCTCTCTCTCTCTCTCTTATGTCTGAAATTGCTCTCGCCGTCAGAAAAACTTGGATTCGATTCCAGAGATTGATTGCTTAGAATAAGCTTTTTTATATTTCGTTCCAAGGCTTGTGGTAATCAGAGTTGAAGCTATAAAGGATGGCCTCAATGAGTTACTTATACATCAAACAGGTGGACAATCTTGTAGAGACTCTCTCTCTCTCTCTCTCTCTCTCTCTCTCTCTCTCTCTCTCTCTCTCTCTCTCTCTCTCTCTCTCTCTCTCTCTCTCTAGATGAAATGCCCAGTCTGGTAACTATCTTCCTAAGGCTTCACTTGGACATTACACACTTTACTCCCCAGAGTTCGTTGAGTCCATCCTCATAAATAGAAATTTTGAGAAGACAGATCTACGATCAGCTTGCGTATTCACCCCAGTAATTATCATTGATAATCACTGATAATGACGGTCAAAGCCTTCTATTACAGTGGTTACACAGGGTTGATGGCTCTTTGCCTAATGTAGGAGAAAGAATAGGGATAATTATTCATCAAATAGGAGTATAATTTCACATCTTGGGTTTGAGGGTGTGTTCAAGATCAATGCAATTCGTTTGAGATAAAGAAGAGAGGTCAATGAGATGCAAGGTGTGTGTATATGTATACCACCGTTTCAAGTGATAGTTCATAGGGAACATCATCAAAAGGTGTAATTGAAACAGGATTACTTATACGAGAATACACCTATATACACCCTTGGAACAACCTCTTTGTAGCTCACTGAATATAGCGCCTGGTTTCCACACACAATGTCCCTCACTTTATTTCAAATCTAACTCTTTTCGAGAAAAGAAAGAGGGTCATGGCGTCCCTCGTGTTACAGTAGTCTCTTTTAAATAATCAGGCTTAGCCTATACCGCAATAGATGAGTGGAGTCATTTTGAAGCAGTATTTTCACACGCTCTCTATTATTAAATCATCTTACATATATGCATGGTTGAGAGACTAATGCTGGCGTCACACATAGCCAAAACTCCCGACCCGACTCTTAAGACCGCGTTCCGACGGAATCTTCGCTCAATCCTTGGAGATCCGGCAGATTTTTTAGCCGACAGGTGCATTCCTGTGCCTGTCGGAAGTGCGTCGTACGTCTGCGTAAGCAGTCCTATGGATCGTAATTGCAATCGTACGGAGTAGTTTGGACGCGTAATTTAGCGTACGACTGATCGTACGCAAACGTAAGTCTCATCATAGAAAACAGGAAATTTAAATTTTTGACCGTTACGACTGGGCCGACCATGCTCCCGACGCTCCCGACCCATCGTAGGGGAACGTACACGTTCGTAGGGAGTTGTACACAGTCGGGAGGAATACTGTAATTCCCCCGAAGGAAGGGTATCGTGGCAAGAGAGAATGGTTTAAAGGACGACGTTTGTAACTTTAATTATGTTAGAATTGATCCTAGTGAACAATAAATATATATATATATATATATATATATATATATATATATATATATATATATATATATATATATATATATATATATATATATATATATATATATATATATATATATATATATATATATATATATATATATATATATATATATATATATATATATATATATGGGATATTTGTGAAAGTATAACCCTGATTTATGTATTTGGCACTTCAGCTACTTTTATATATATAAGTAAATATATGTTGGCCATGTATGTTAATATATTTCATATATTTTGTTTGACACATTTATGGATTTGATTAATTCATATTTTGATATACTGATTTCACAATATTATATGGGAAATATATGCTTTATTGCATGACCAATATTAATGGTCATATATAAATATATATTATAGTAAAATGATGATATAAGTAATAAACAGGAAATGAACAGAAAATAATAATTTTTTTAAGATACAAAAATATATACTGTACAAAAATATATAAATTTCATTATGAGTAAATACACAAGTATGGCAAGACATATCCCCATGTAATAATATAAGTGTACTGAAAAAATGACATATGAGAATATCATGCTAAAACAATAAGAAATGCGGCAAGCGGAGCAGGAAAACTGAACGCCCAGGACTGGGTTGTCAGAAATGAGACCACGCATGCGTGCGCTGTCTTTTCGTACTGCGCTGCCAGACGTATAAGCGAATTTTTAAATTTTTAACGGTTCCAGACCCGGAGGACTGCGTACGCCGGGTAGGATCGGATCCTCTGGATCGTACGCGGGCGTACACCTTCTCCTACGCCCGCGTACTATCAAGAAGATCGATCTTACCAGTCGTACGCATTCTTCTACGACTGATTTGGTCTTCCGAATCACGGAGATTATTGGGTGCAGCAGCCAATTATCGTAGGCCCTCCACGACGGTTCAGGACCCCCTCGATTTTTTTAAACTACGTAGGACCATTAGGATTCCGTCGTACGCGGACGAAAAATTACACCCGATTATCGTAATGACGTCATTGCTGCCGGGAGGATTCCGTCTTTAGACGGTTTTAAGAGTCGGGTCGGGAATTTTGGCTATGTGTGACGCCAACATAAGCCAACGAAAATATGTAAAAAAAAAAATTCTTTTTTGCTGTGTATTAGGTTTACGGCCCGTTAAGTAAATGGAAATGTAATTGGAACTTAATAATGTACCGCATGCAGCTAAGTAAGAGGGTAGTGGATGCAAGACTGAAAAGAGATTGAGGATTTGTGAGTAGATTATTTTTTTTTTTCCAGAAAGGAGCACTACGGATGCCATGTTTGCTTTGAGAGTGTTGATGGAGAAGTGTAGGGAAGGCAAAAAGGCGTTGCACTGCGTTTGTAAATGTCGGTGTATCACAGGATTCTGAGAGAGGAGTTGTGATAATATATTGCATGACGAAGTCGCGAGTAACAGAGAAATATGTGAAAGTGGTACAGGATATGTATGGGGACAGTATGACAGCAGTGAGGTGCGCATTAGGATTGGCGGATTGATTCAAATTAGGAGTGGGATTGCATCAAGGACCGAGCCTGTTCCTATTTTTGTTTGCATTGGTGGAGGACAGGTTGGGACAAACAAAATCAGACAGGAGTCTCCGTGGACTATGATGTTTGTGGATGACATTGTGATCTATAACGAGAGTAGGGAAGAAGCTGAGGCGAGCCTGGAGAGGTGGAGATTTGCACTGGAGAGAAGGGGAATGAAAGTCAGCAGGATCAAGATAAAATACATGTGTGCGAATGAAAGGGAGGGCAGTGGAGTGGTAAAGCTGCAAAGCATAGATGTACCGAAGGTGGACAGATTTAAGTAATTGGGGTCAACTGTTCAAAGTAACTGCTGGTGATAAATAGAAGAAGTTAGGCCTGGATGGAATGCAGAAGTGATATGCGACCAAGACATGCCTGGAATAGCGAAAGGTAAAGTTTACAAGACGATAGTAAAACCAGCTATATTGTAAGGCTTGGAAACAGTCCCACTGACAAAAAGACCCGAGGCAGAGCTGGATGTGGCAGAAATGAAGATGATGGTTTTTTGTTGATAAAGATGAATAAGGTAAAAAATGAGAATATTAGAGGAATAGCACTGTTAAGACAGTTTGTTGACATGATAACAGAGGCGAGACTGAGATGATTTGGGCATTTCTTTGCTAAGGAGGAATTAAGGTATCTTTGGAGATGGATGCTAATCATGGAGGTGTCAGGCAAGAGGGGAAGAGGTATACCAAGGAGGAGGTTTATGGGAGTGGTGAGGGATGATATGGGGATGTGGTGTTTGATGGAAGAGGACGCAGAGGTTTGGGTGGTATGGAAATGATTTAACTGCTGTGGCGACCCCTGACCAGAGACGCCGCAAAAATTGATGACTATACCATTTGGAAGAGTTCTGTGATAAATGTATAAGATACTGTGCACTGCCGGTAGACGGTACTAGAATTATGTAATCGTGGAGCATTATATAAATATTATATATAAGTGCTCCTCAATCATCTAGGTAATTAGAAGGTAACTATCAATCTCTATTTATTCCTCAATACATTAATATGCTTTATATATATCTAACTAGAGAGAGAAATAAAATGCTCATATTCTCTGTTGGATCAAAATAATTAATCATACATATATGCACAACTCATGTCAGCCATTGGTTTATTTCAATACTAATTTTAAGTGAATAAATATTTAAATAAATTCAAGATATATATATATATATATATATATATATATATATATATATATATATATATATATATATATATATATATATATATATATATATATATATATATATATATATATATATATATATATATATATGTGTGTGTGTGTGTGTGTGTGTGCGCACACACACACACACACATGCCACGAAACTGGTGCCAGAAATACGCAATCTCAGTTATGATGAGAGGCTGAGGGAATTAGACTTACCATCACTCGAAGCTAGAAGAGTGAGGGGGGATATGGTGACAGTGTTTAAATTCCTTCATGGTTATGATAGAGTGGATAGGGATCGATATTTTGATATGGCTGGCTCTAGAACTAGAGGTCATAGTTTGAAGCTTCGTAAGAAAACTTCTTCGCAGGATGTAAGGAAATACTTTTTCAGTGTAAGAGTAGTTGATAATTGGAATTCGCTAAGCGAGGAGGTAGTTAATGCTATCTCAATCCATAGTTTTAAGGACAGGTATGATAAGTATCACTAAGTATAAAATGGAACCGATGAGGAGACGGGAAGATACGAGCTTTGGGCTCTTTCCCGTAAACACAATTAGGTAATCACAATTAGGTAATCACAAATTCCTTCATGGTTATGATAAAGTGGATAGTGATCGATATTTTGATATGGCTGGCTCCAGAACTAGAGGTCATAGTTTGAAGCTTCGCAAGAAAACTTCTTTGCAGGATGTAAGGAAATACTTTTTCAGTGTAAGAGTAGTTGATAATTGGAATTCGCTAAGCGAGGAGGTAGCTAATGCTATCTCAATCCATAGTTTTAAGGACAGGTATGATAAGTATCACTAAGTACAAAATGGAACCGATCAGGAGAGGTGAAGATATGAGCTTTGGGCTCTTTCCCGTAAGCACAATTAGATAATCACAATTAGGTAACAACACACTTGGATAGCGTAAGAACGCTCCATAACAATATATTTCAGTTCAAGGCAATGTCCTGAAAGTTTTAGTTCATCAGATAAGTTCAGTATACTTCAGATGGTGACACAGACACCATATTTGGTATATATGTTCCATAAGGCATATTAATTTGAGTAAGAAAAAAAATTACGTCAAAAAGCTAACAACCAAGTCATATTTTACCTCCGTCTACACAACTGAAGGTAGTCATTAGCGGCCATCTTAAAAATGGCGACCATTTTGGATTTTTTTTTTTTTTTTTTTGGTAATGGGGCCTTATAAGTTAAAATATGCCAAATTTGGTACTTGTGTCTCCAAATAAAGTATTCCGGCCATTTATGCATTTATCTGATGGACTATTTACGCGATATCATAGGCTATGTCTTTTCTTTTTACTTAATGGATGATTTCAAGTATACATTCAACAACTTTTTTAGCCTATGGAGTAAGACTAATTATTATTATTATTATTATTATTATTATTATTATTATTATTAATTATTATTATTATTATTATTATCATCATCATTCTTGAATAGAAACAGTAGAGTAGATGCATTTACTAATTAATTGCACAATATCTACTCTAAAGCTGTATTTTTTTTCCATTAATGTGGATGGCACTATCTTCACTTCTGTTATTATTATTATTATTATTATTATTATTATCATTATCATTATTATCATTATCATTATCATTATTATTATTATTATTATTATTATTATTATTATTAGTATTATTATTATTTTTATTATTATTATTATTATTGTTATTATTATTATTACTATTATTATTATTATTATTATTATTATTATTATTATTATTATTATTATTGCTGAGTTTTAGCTATTTGTCACAGAGCCGCACGGCTCTGAACCTCCTTTAAATGGCTGTGTTGATATCCAGAATTCAACAAACCATACTCTGAACCTCCTTTAAATGGCTGTGTTCATATCATGAATTCAACAGCACCACAGCTTGAACCTCCATTAAACAGCTCTGTTGATGTCTGTGTTCAACAAACCCACAGTCTGAACATCCATTAACTGTCTTTGCTGATGTCCTTAATACAATACAACCTTAGATGAAATCTCTATTGAAGGGCTCTGTTGATGACCTGAGTTCCACTCATCAATGTAGCTCGTACAACTTCTCTGCGTCAGAGCCGGTTAGGATATAAATTCAGGTATGCGTTTGCTTGATCTTGTAACCCTTGTCATCTCAGCAGGCTCAGTGAGAACGCCTTTTGATATGTGTAGTCACTGATGAATAAGTATCCTCACTAGTCGAGTTTTATTAGAGTAAAAAAATTTGCTGTCCGGAGCTATCATGTAGGAGCAGTAGTAGTAAATAATAATAAAATAATAATAATAATAATAATAATAATAATAATAATAATAATAATATAATAATAATAATAAAATAATAATGATGATGATGATGATGATAATGATGATAATAATAACTACATCTAACTGCTGTTTTAATCAAATGCAAATTTTCCTTCCTATTTTACCACTTATCTCAATATATACCAGTGTTTTTATTACCTGTGCCATTTTTCCATTGTTTTTGTCCAATTCTTACTGTCAACCAAAGTGAAAAACACATCTCCACAGAAGGAAAAAAAGAGAACTGTCATAAATATCTCCAAGTTGAAAACAAAAATTTTTCAAGGCCAGGGCAACAGAAGGAATCAAATGCAGACGACAGAAGTGAGGAATTCCGGAATAAATACTTTTTAAACACAGCAGATCTGAAGTGTTTACCTCCACAGGTTCAAAAACCTCAAGAGATCAAGTGAAATGAAGTCGGCTTTTGAATAAAGCCACACGATTCTCTAGTGAACAAAGAGTGATGCAACCTTATGACCCGAGACACGAATAAACCACTTCAGATGGATGTAGAAGAGATGCGTCGGCCAAATTTTAACTCGAAATGTTAAAATATTTAGGTTGAAATAAGAAGTATATGACATAATGTTACATAAGTAAGATTTGCCATTTTTCTCTTACATTCAGCTTCCAATTTAGAAATGCTTCGAAATGGACGACATTTTGGTGATGAGGAAATCTTTTCGCTGGAGATGTATTTTCTGCCGTGAGAAGCGCAAACTGGAAGATGTGGTCCTTTGTAAGGGCGGTTCTCTCACTCAGTCTCTCGGGTGGGCGCGAGTGAGGCGGGTCACGGGCGTCCCTTCTGGGACTTGCTCATCCTCCTCCTCCTCCTCCAACAGGTTTAGTGGATCTCTTCCTCCTCCTCCTCGGGACAGGGATGGTGAGAGCCCCAACAACCCACCACCGGTATGGAAACTCCAGTAGAAGTAGAAGTAGCGTAGTAATTTACGAAAAACCCCGCCGTGAATCTTTTCAGATAAAAATGGCACTCTTTACCATAGTGTCACGGGTTTTTTGTAAGCCTGGCGATCGTCAGTCGCTTATACAACGCAGAAGCAAGAAAGAAAGGGTTAGGAAAGTCTGTCTTTGGCACAGATCCAGCACTAAACAATGACTATCTCCCCTTGCTATCCCCTTGTACCAGCCCTCTTCCGGCCAATCCGGCATCAGTACTCCAGACCCTTCCAGGCACCCCAAACCATCAATCTCCTCTTTCCCTCTCTACCCCTTCCTCTCTTCCAGACCCTAAAATCACCTCAGATACTACCCTCCGAGAGGATATATGGCCCTCTACCGGTCCCCCTTTAGCTCCTCCGTATACCTGTGTTGGAAGCTGCGCGCTCTGAGGGAAGTCAAAGTTCGCGCCTTTGTCACGAGAAGTTACTCAACCAAAATAATAAAATGATACATATATTGACATACTGTTTATGCGCATCACTGAAGTGATGTCTATTTGTCTGGTATGAATTTTCCAACTTTGAGAATGAGAAACAGAATAATATTAAAGTAGTTGGAAAAGGGTTCCTTTTGTAATGATAATAAAAAAAAGTTATCATTGAAATAGCGATTTCCAGGAACGTTCATTTTTCCTGTTGTCACTAACAGCTTGTTCAATGTATACGAGTGCCTCGAGATAACCAGAGAAGAATATTAATGGCTTAGGCATCTTTTGTGTGATATAAAGTCACTTACTAAAGAAATATTTAAAAGGTATAAAGGATA
This sequence comes from Halocaridina rubra, assembly GCA_037179515.1. Taxonomy (NCBI): domain Eukaryota; kingdom Metazoa; phylum Arthropoda; class Malacostraca; order Decapoda; family Atyidae; genus Halocaridina; species Halocaridina rubra. The sequence goes on from JAXCGZ010002667.1 coordinate 19,021, forward strand.
TTTATTTATACTTCAGAGAATTATTGAGCTACACTTCGAATTAAGTTTAAAACCAATATTCACAAGGTTCATTTAAAAATCAATGTTCACAAACTTCATGTTAATTTAAAAAAAAATATTCACACACACTTCGTGTTAATTTAAAAGCCAATTATCACCTAAATATCACGTTGAGATGTGCATGTAGCAGGCGCGTATATAGGAATTCACAAGTAAAAATAATTCCCATTTTAAATTATCACTGTTTTTGAATGATAGAAAGTTGCTATTATTATTATTATTATTATTATTATCATCATCATCATCATTATCATTATCATTATTATTATTATTATTATTATTATTATTATTATTATTATTATTATTATTATTATTATTATTATTATTGATGGCTTTCAATATCCATAAATAAGTACTCTTCTAATGATGTACTCTCAAAGCCTACCGAACGTACAATTGCGTTTTATTTGGTAAAATACTGCAACAGAATTTTTATAAAGGAGCTACAAGATGGGCAATGCTTGCCCTTAAGTCCCACCCAATAGATGCTATTCCATCAAAGACTTCACATACCTAATGGTGTACTTACTAAGCTTGGTGTTGTGTTAGGGGCTACCACACGATTGGAAATCTTTAAGTGTGTCTGTATGGACAAACTTAAAATGCATTAATGCTGTTAGATATATTGCTAGCAACATATCAAACAGTTGATTAAATTGATTTATAGAAAATTAATAACGTTAATGAGTGGTTACCATACCAAAGTGACCCTAGTTCGAGCCAGACTCATCCCCTGATGTTCATGAGGACTTATCCTTTAGTTAGATTGACAATGAGAAAAGAAAGTAACTGAATTTTAATAGTCAGAATGAGACAACAACAGTGAAAGCTGGAGTTAAGAAAAATATATCAGAAGTTAAATTAGCGGGTCAGAAAGGAACAGTAGCCGTGAAGTTTATGGATAAGAAAGGAACAGTTGA
>JAXCGZ010002667.1:22500-25000 GCA_037179515.1 Halocaridina rubra
AGAATAAATATTCTTTAAGAAACAAATATAAATAATTAAAAATGCATTCACGATTATATAAACCACAACATCTTCATCGACAGCTATTCCCTTGTTCATATGGGGGTAGCTTTTTCTTACTAACCTTGTCAACTTCTATTGGCTTTAGGGTAAAGTTTATCAACTTTTGCCCCTCCCAACACCAACTCTCTCCACTTATCTAGACTTGGGACTAGCATTCATTTGGGCTGGCTTGCTCCCCCAGAGGGCATAATAATAATAATTATAATAATAATAATAATGTGCGTAAACAAGATGAAAATTTCCATCATTTCAAGCTAAGCGGTGGCAGCACATCTCTTGCTATTTTAAAGGTTGTTCGCCTAGTATATCTCCACCCCCTTTCCCATCGTGCTAAGCCCCCCATTCCGTGATGCACCTCCAAGGGGGGTCATGTTGAGGGCTTTTTCATCCCAGGTTTCACACCTCTCTCACACCTTTTCACTTATTTCTCACACTCACTCATTCACTCACTCTACATGTTCCCATATTTTCTTCTGATCTGATAAAACGCGAAAATAAACACTCGTTAGAATCAACATGAAAATAAATGGCTTTGGGGGCAAAAGTCTGGGGATTTCTTGCTGAAAAAGAATTTGTAGTTTTTTTAGGTAAATATTCATTCATCTTTATTTTTTTTTTACCTTAGAACTCTACAATAAGGTATAATTTGATATAGGTAATAAGTCCTTTTTTCAAGTTTTGGGGTTATTTTACGTACAAAAATAAACCCTTCTTAATGTCTTCTCTTTTGCGTTTTCTCAATGCATGTTCACCCATCACTTCTATGAGTTAAAAATGAGAGAGAGAGAGAGAGAGAGAGAGAGAGAGAGAGAGAGAGAGAGAGAGAGAGAGAGAGAGAGAGAGAGAGAGAGAGTGAGAGAGAGAGAGAGAGAGCGCTACCGTCGTCCTAAATGTTTCTTGGGTATCGGTGCCAGGTTCTCTGGGGGTAGATTGTGGCACCTATATGAGTGCCCAAAGCGTGCCCGATCTTTACCCCCTACTCAGTCTCTCTTTGAGTGTCCAATTAAGTTCACCCTCGCTCTTCCTTGTCCTCAGAAAGAAGGACTTGAATTTTTCAGTGGCAAAATAATGAGAGATGTACTTACACTGAGCTAAAGAAAAAGTCCACGCACTAATATAAGAGTTCTAAGCTCTTCTATATTGATCGGTGAATGATAAACTCCTGACAATTTCATTTTTTAGTAGATCAACAATATAAAAGGAAGGTTTATTTTGTTACAAGGTCACAGTGTTGCCATTTATCCGAGATTTTCCCACTGTGGACTAAGGATAATGGATAAATTGCCCTAGGAAAATAAAGGCGCAGCAACGGAGACTATTAGCGATTTAGATAGCAGTAGTGGAGACAGGTAAGTTACACAAATTAATCGCAAATAATCATTAGAACTTAAAATGTTTTTAAAAGTAGTGAAGATAGGTGAGTAGTGACATTAAATGGAAATACTCTTAAGCAGCATGAACTAATTCCAAATAATCCTTCTGTGAACATAATAGTGCAGTTTAGGTGTAGGAATATGTTTAAAAGTAGTAGGTGAATAGTGACTTGAAAAAGAAAATATGTAAAGCTAATTAAACTAATTACAAATAATCATTATTGGAACATGAAATAATTAAGAAAGCTGGATTTAATAATAAGCTTAAAAGTTGTGAATATAAGTGAGAAACGACATAAACTAAACACATTATTCGGGGAATACTAAATAATTGTACAGATTAGGCTTAATAATGCGCTTAAAAGCAGTCGAGATGGGCAAGCAGAAGCTTGATATAATAATAGAATAGCTATATAAACTAAATACATATAAGAATTCGGGAAACAAAAACTAATTGTGAAAATTAGGTTTAGTAATGCATTAAAAAGAAGTAGTAGAGACATAATCAGTAACTTGGTAAAAAAAAAATGCAGCAAGATATAATGACCAAATCATTCGAGGAACAAAAATGGATCATAAAAATTAGGTTTAGTAAAATGCATCCATACTGATTAGCAAGATGCATAACAACGTATTTAACTTGCTTTGACTTAAGTTGGTTCTGTCATAACTTAAGTTTTGTTCAATGGGAACCAAATCATGACTTTCCTTTAAGAAATAATCTTTTGTTTTCTAACTCCATTTATAAATTGTATGAAAAATTAGACTTAAGTGACTCAGTCCTAGAAATTCTCAGTTTCATTTCCCAAAATTAGACAATTAATTACTTGAGTCTAAATCGGTGAGACTTAAAACACGAAACTTCTTTTTTAAGAAACACTAGTCTAAAATGCTCATTTCATGTATGAACTGCATGAAAACAATTACTACAAGTAAATTAATTCTTAAAGTTCTTGAGTCATTTCCCTAACTAGGCAATTTGACGACCTAATTTTTAGGACTTTCTGCTCTGGCAATACGATGATAGGCAAAATCGAATTACACTTAATATTGTGTTAAGTCTG
>JAXCGZ010002667.1:32500-35000 GCA_037179515.1 Halocaridina rubra
ATTAACCTCAGTCCTTGAATAAGACTGATCCAACGAATTTGAAATACTGTATTCTTTGTGTGTTATGATTTCAGGTAAAGATTCGCTGGTAGCACATTTTAAAGAAAAAATAGTCTATTATTTCTTCGAACTGATTTCTCCTCTCTCTCTCTCTCTCTCTCTCTCTTCTCTCTCTCTCTCTCTCTCTCTCTCTCTCTCTCTCTCAGTGACTCACAAATTCTCGTCAAATATAGTCACCTGGGTATTTCTCTAGGTTCCCTCTTAATACCGTGATGTTCTCAATTATAGCTATTTTTATCTGCTTCAGAATCTGCCCCTCTTAACTTTTATGCTCATATGCTTTTCTTTTCTTTATGTCTCCTACACATCAAAGAGACCGTGCTCTCTCTCTCTCTCTCTCTCTCTCTCTCTCTCTCTCTCTCTCTCTCTCTCTCTCTCTCTCTCTCTCTCTCTCTCTCTCTCTCTCTCTCTCTCTCTCTCTTTCTTTCTTTCTTTCTTTCTTACTCTTTCTCAGATGAGTCATTCAAATACCACACCCGTAGTGTCATAGTCCAACACTTGAGTCCGGATACAGGCATGACTAAAAACATGTCAGAAACTGCTTTGAGCCTTCTAGTCCGGACTATGATGAAAGTATATCGATTTCTAAGGAAAGGGCACTTAATCTCATTTCGATTTTGGAAATCTCTCTCTCTAAAAAAAAAAAAACTACATCTACATGTCTGTTTACATGCACTCATATTTATGTGAATTACTCTGTGTACGTTAATATAAACATATTTTTTATGACTGATATCGGGACAGGCAAAATAATTGCCCTCATCCCGCTCTGGCACAAAGAAAACATTTAAACAAAGAAAATGTAGAAAGTTAAGGACAAGGCGGAAATAAGGGAATGATACGCAATAGGAAAAGTACTGACTAAAAGAACAGTCGATGTGTTGAGGACCTGGAGCTATATCAGGATTAAGCCCTGAGATGACGATAGATCCGTTTATTGAAGGAAAGTAGGTTATATGACTTAGGAAAGACAAAAGAAGGAAAAGAGTACCAGAGTCTGGAGGTGGATGGGAGTTAGCAGTCGCTCCAACGACCAATCTTCGAGCTACAGATCTCCAAACAGTACCTGTGAGACGAGGCTGCTTGGTGAGTGTTACATGACCTTGGTAGTGGAGGATGTATGCAGTTCGCATCTCATCAAAGCAGCAATGGAAGTAGTAGGTTAAGAAAAGAGAATGGGATGATACCTTACGGCAAAGAGAAAGAGAATCCAGATTAAAAGTAACAGAAGGGTCACTGATGAGTCTGACTGTCTCAGCATCATATCAAGGGGATGAATATAAGAAGAAGCACCCTAGATGTGTGAGCAGCATTATAAGCAGGGACAAATAAGAACCTTATGCATCTTAAGTAACTGGAAAGAAGAAAAGTACTGACAAAAACAGAACAGAACCCCTATTTTTTTTCATCCAGATTTAGAAAGTTGGATTATGTGACTCCTCCAAGACAAGTTAAAGGTTATCTGGATTCCTAATATGTTAATTGAATTGAGAGGATAAATTTCGTCATTTTCAAAGATTGCAGGGCTATCAGGAGGAGAAGAAGATAAAGAAATAGCCAGAAACTGTGTATTGGAGGCATGAAATGTAACTATATTTTGGGTGTCCCATTCAGATACCCTCTGCAAAATTGAGTTGAGAGTAAAAGAAAGTGATATGAGACTAATTACAAGTAGCAAATGAAGATTGTTAAGATAAGGCAGAGGAAAAATGAAGAGTAGAATCGTCGGCAAAGGCATGAAGAAGAGAGGAGGATGGGGACTGATGAAGATTGTTGATGAAGAAAAGGAACAGAGCATATGAAAGAACACCACTGGTAACAGGAAATGAGCTAGTTGTTGCACTATCAACAACTACAGATAGAAAACAGTAAGAAAGAAAACTGGAAATCAGAGACCAGAGAGAAGAGGTAAAGCCATAAGCAGGGGGTTTGGCCAACTAATATTTATGCCAGACTCTGTCAAAAGTCTTAGACATATCAAGGGCAACAACAAAGGATTCCCATAGTTCCTCTGAGCAGATGATCATGCATGAGTTAGATAGGACAGGAGGTCACTAGTGGATCTTACCCTGTGGAAACCGTACTGGTAATCAGATATATGCGAGTTAGATTCAAGGCATTTCAAGAAGTGAGATTTAAGCCAAATTTTTAATACCTTAGCATAGCAGAGGTTAGGGAAATAGGTCGGTAGTTGGAAGCAGTAGAGCAGTCACCCTTTTTAGGAACAGGTTGAACTAGAGCATGTTTCCAAGATGAAGGGTATATACTGGTTTAGAGAATGAGGCAAAAAAGATAGCAAAGCATGAGAGCCACTTTTTCCGCAAACTTCTTAAGGAACCTTGCTGGGATACAGTTGGGTATGGATGCCTTGTTCTTCTTTGGAGAGCGAAGAACCTTATGGACACTGCATGAGGAAAGAATAAGGAAGGGTATAGGATTA
>JAXCGZ010002667.1:40000-41644 GCA_037179515.1 Halocaridina rubra
TGTAAGCCTTTAAGTAATTGGTTCCCCCAATTAAAAATGTTTTCCTAATATTTTGCATATAAAGCAATAATGAATTTGTACATACGTTAGATTAATTTCAATACTTTTCTAATCTATTCATGTAAGTACTTAAGAGTTTGATGTTTCTCTACTCATCTCTTCACACTTGAAAAGTGTGATTTGATGGGGGGAGGGGAAAATAAAACCATACGAGCTCTTTTCATTAGTGTTGTAAATAGTCTGGCTGCTTCCTCCCAGTTAACTCGTTTTATGAATATAATAGAAATACTCCATACTGTAATGAGTTAAAATCTTTGTCTTAAATTATTGATATAGTTTCTGATTCTGCGCAGAGAGAGAGAGAGAGAGAGAGAGAGAGAGAGAGAGAGAGAGAGAGAGAGAGAGAGAGAGAGAGAGAGAGAGAGAGAGAGGAGAGAGAGAGAGAGAGAGAGAGAGAGAGAGAGAGAGAGAGAGAGAGAGAGAGAGAGAGAGAGAGAGAGAGAGAGAGAGAGAGAGAGAGGAGAGAGAGAGAGAGAGAGAGAGAGAGAGAGAGAGAGAGAGTATTCCATAGCGTAATTTTTCAATTTTTCGAATAAAGCCTATTTGCGAGATAAAGCCTCTTTTAGCCTATAATCAGCTAACACGTTCTGAAAGCATCTTTTTTGAGTCTCTCCACAAGTTAACCTCGAACATACATGGTCTATTTGACTCTAACAACACGTGCCATGTTTATACAGAAATAAATAGATAAAAGCTTGCCCTTGAATATCAACTGAACCTTTCCCAAATATTTAGATAAACCAATGTCTTTTTTTTTTATTCTGTTATTCCTCGTTGCTGTGAAAGAGAGGAAAACTCGAGAGGTGCGATTTATAAACGGCGATTCTGTCATTACCATGCCAACGGCGATAAAAGATGCTCTCTAGAGAGTATTTTTCTATTTACAGAGGGAAAGATCACATAAAAACATGGATTGGAAAGATGGATATATAAACAGTTTGGAAAAAGATATCTGTATTTCGATAGTTTTCATTTTTTTACGAGTGTGACACTGGGACAGGCAAAATCTGCCCTCGTCAATAAAGGCCCGGGCACGAGAAAATACTAAGAGGAAGGAAAAGAAAAAAGTTAAGGATAAGGCAGATATGAGGTAATGTTACAGAAAGGAAAACGACAGACCAAAAAAAAAAAAAAAGTCAAAGTACAGAGGACCTAGAGATATGGAGGAGTAGGCCCTGAAATGACGATAGATCTGCTTTTTGAAGGATGATAGGTCATAAGAATTAGGAAAGAGAGAAGGAGGAAGAGAGTTCCAGAGTCTGGAGGTAGATGGGAAGAAGCAGTCGCTACACCGACCAGTCCACGAGCTACAAATCTTTTGAACGTAATGTACTCACAAGATCAGAACATAATTTAACTTATCCTACTTTTGAAGTCGAAAGCCTTTTACTTTCATTCAAAGCATAAACAAAGGATGAAAGTAAAAGCACTTTAATTATATTGCACAGAGAAATGAAAAAAAAACTCTAAAGTATGTCAGTGTAATAGTTACTTATTTTTTTCTTGAAGGTATAGTACATTAACAGAATACCAAATATTAATTTCCTGGTCCCTAATATAGGTAGATTAAGAGGCAAAAAGAAA
>JAXCGZ010002668.1:0-32500 GCA_037179515.1 Halocaridina rubra
AATTGTGATACATAAAGCAATGCATTTTATATATATATATATATATATATATATATATATATATATATATATATATATGTGTGTGTGTGTGTGTGCGAGCGTTTGTGCGTGTGTGCGTGCTTGCATTCATGCATGTGTGTGGGTAGCCGAGTCAGAGAACACATTCACCAGAAGCTATTATGCCTCGATCACTCCTCTTAGTGCACTGAGACACAGGGGTCTCTGTGACTGCACATTAAACTATGGACTCCTGTTCCACAGGTCTTAGGTTCAAATCCCCATAGTAGTAGGTAAAATATTTGGAAATACTGTATTTGAATACGTAATTGTATAAATTGTTCTATCAAAAATGTTTTTTTTCTTTTACAGATTGAATGGGAATGTAAGAACCAGCCAGGATTGAAGCCAATTGAATTGGAGTTGATGCTTGGCCCAGAATTGAAAGATGAGGAAAAAGATTGTGAAGAAAGTGTACCTGACTCAGGGACAGCAAAAAAACCAGGTTAGTGTTTCATATATTTTATTTTAAATTACGGTGAGAGTATCTGGGGCTGCAGTAACCCAGTGTTATAGTACTCGAATCGTGAAGTGGTGCATTTTTTGTCATAGCACAGTGGCTAGAGCACTCATCTCAGAAAGTGACAAATCCAGGATATAGCCCACCACTTAAGTGTTCAGAAGGGCATCCTGCCTTAATCCGCCAGCTCCAATATGTCTGTGTCCATCCCCATTTGAATGGGGGTGTATAGTGACACCAAACAACAATCAACAACTTAGCATGATAAAAACTTTTCACACTTAAATATATTGTGTTGCCTAAGTAAGGATATCATAACCTAAGAGGAATGATCAATGAATATTAGCTTATGGTGAATGTGTGTGCTTTGAATCGGCCACTGCCCATACAAGGGGGATTGTGGCCATTGTTTACATTATATACTAAATTTGGTGTTAAATCTCCCCCTCAAAAGGCAAGAAGAACATCGCAGACGTGTCCGATGAGGAATACATTTTAAAAGTAGCTGCGCAAGAGCGTGAAAATAAGTGGCACAAATATGTTGAGGGTAATTTGATTCTAAAGCAAGGACTGATGGATAAAAGAAAGGTGAGATATTAATGTTTTACTCTTTTACTCTTTGGGGGGGTGCAGAATCACGGTGGTAGTGTACGCAAATCAGGAAGCTAGTAATGCAGGTTCGAGTCTGCCGCAAGGCGTTAGGAAGGGGATCCGCCCTTATTTCCCCAACTCCAATCTGTCTTTGTCCACTTCCATTTGAATGGGGACTAATTTTTACATATAAAAGAGTGAATACACTCTGCTTGTCTTATATCCTATGCAGTAAGGCATTTCTGTGCTATCTCTGGTAGTGGGTTGCAATTACAAGCCTTTGTGCATTTTCTTAGCCATTACAAGTTTTAGTACAACACTCTTTGCCCCAGGCTGGATGATTTCCATCCAAGACTTAATACACTGGGAGGTGCTGTAGCTCGGTGATCAGAGCATTGAACAAGGGAAGTGACAAACCCGTGTTAAATCCCGCTGCGGAGCGTTAGAATGGGCTGCCAGATTTAATCCCCCAATCTCTAATATATCTTTGTCCACCTGCATTCGAATTTTGGTTAATAGTGACACACAAAACGGCAAATAAATAAACAGAAATGTGTAAGGATTCATGCAACTGCTGTAATTTAGCTAAGTTAGATATCAGTAGAAATGGTTACTTATTTTTCTTAAAATTGCTCTTGTCTGTAATGGTACTGAATTGGGTTTAGGTATATGGTTGATGTATAATGTTGTATGCTTTTAATATTGAAGCAGTTTATATGTGGATGAGGTATACCAGCAAAGACCAAACGTTTGTGTGATAATGTTGTTGTTGTTCCCATTGTTCCCTAAGTTCCCTGAACGTACAGCCCCAAGTTCCAAAGGAAGACCTATGCTGATCCCAGTCTTAGAACTCTCATGGACTGTATGTTGAATTGTTGGCATTTATGTTTGTTAACTGTGCAATCTTCGTGAATGTGCTTTTTGTGTGATGTTTAATATCAGGCTTTTCTGCAACTTAATTTCAGGGTTTTTTCCCAAGGCGAAGAATGTTTTTGTTAACCACAGGTCCACACTTATACTACGTAGATCCGGTGAACATGATTTTAAAGGGAGAGATACCGTGGTGCCCTGCTATTACCCCAGAAGCTAAAAACTTCAAAACTTTCTTTGTACATACGGTAAGATATTGTTTTATCTATATAGGGTCATTTCTTACTCAATTAATAAAAGTTGAAAAGCCTAAATTCACATAGGTAATTTGAAGAATACACTACTTGGGATGTGATAGCCAGCTATCAAGCCCAACACAGGGCAATATGAAGGGGATCTAGCCTTAATTAGCGTCTGCGACTCTGAGGCGTCAGGTCGAGGGTTCGCGCCCCGTCACATTCTGAGGTTAGCAAGGGCATGCACTCAGGGTAATGATTACATCTGCCAAAACAAGTCCTTCGCAAGAAGGCAACTGTCCTAGCTCTTGGTAGAAAAGGGAGTCCGTGACGTAAAACCGGAACCGAAACTCTTGGGATGTGATAGCCAGCTATCAAGCCCAACACAGGGCAATATGAAGGGGATCTAGCCTTAATTCCGCAGCTCCAATCTGTCTGTGTCCACCCTTATTCAAATCCACACAAATTGTGACATAGGATATGAGTTTATGTTCTTTTAGGATTTAGAGTATCAATTATCTTTGTATGAAGGTAATATACTTTCCTTACTTTATTCAGTGTATGAAGGTAATATTCTTTCCTTACTTTATTCAGTGTATGAAGGTAATATACTTTCCTTACTTTATTCAGTGTATTAAGGTAATATACTTACTTACTATATTCGGTGTATGATGGTAATATACAGGGATTTTTCGGGTTATGTGGTACTCCAGTTGCAATGTTTTGCTGTTTCAGCAAAGGCCCATAAGTTTTTTATAAATTATTAATAAATCAATTTTCCAACCTACTTGGTTTGTGTGATAAATACAAACTTCGTGCGTTGAACAGTTTGTGAGCGTGGCAGACAAATTCGCATATAGCAGCATTATTCTATGTATATAAATTAATGGCTTTATTTATTTATTTGTTTATGTATTTGATTATTTGAAGGAATCAGATTGAATTTACTTACAAAATTACTAAACACATAGCCGTATACGATATTCATACGGAACAGTTTGTTGAGCGTGGTGGACAAATATGTAGTGTTATGGCAAAGAACACTCCCTAACTGGCTTTTGAGTATTGTGTATGAACGTTCCATCAAACTGTTAGAAGTATTGTGTCAGAGAATACGACATTATTATTTTACATGAATCAGTATAATATACTTTTGTAGATGTGGTAAAAATAATTATTATATATTTCTAAGTAGCAATATTTTTTTCATTGAATGATTATATTATGAATTGCAGATATGATTTTATATGAGTATGAAATATTTCAACCATATTTTAACAAGTCTATTATAAAGTAGTATAATTTTGATTTTGTGTTTAGATAGACTAGTAAATAATAATAAATTTTCATTATAAGTCCTGTATATTGCATATCAAGTTAATGATTTAATTTAATTATTTGTTTATGTATTTGGTTATTTGATGGAATTATATTTAATTTATTTACAAAATTATCAAATACATAGCCATAAATATGATATTTATGCAAAAAAGTTTGCTGAGGTTGGTGAGAGAAAAAGTCGTCACACAGCATTAGACTGAGAGGAAGAAGAAGAAGCTTCGCTCAATTCATTCTCATAAGCCATACAGTTTCTTGTGCTCATTCGCTGTGATTACATGCTTTCAACATGATTGACATGGAGAGGGTATAGGATGACCAGCATTGACGGCACATCCAAGTGAGCCTCCTGTTGATTCAGAGGAAAACAAAAAGATTGTTTAATGCCGTGAAAATGGGAAAGGGGGAAATGAAGCGTCACCCACTTACTGCTTGTATGCCATATTATTGTTCTTGTGCTCATTTGCTGGTATTAAGACGTTCAACACTGGCATAAATGGAAAGGTTTTATTCCTATGTGTATAGTGTATTTGTATATATTTTTTATATATATAGACGGGTATACTGTATATTAATGTGTAATGCGATATATGTTAATTTTGCGTTGAAGACGAGTATGCTTATAGAGCCAAATGCTGAAATGTGAAAGCTCCTAAGTTGGATATGGGGCTGTTGATGCAAGCCAACCACAGAAGTAAAGGTAAGCAAAACTGTATAGTGTTCTTTTAATATTTTTTTTGTCTTAGATTAAGAAGTTAGATTATGTTTCTATGTTTTAGATTATTTATTATTTTCATTGGTGGGAGACCTAGGTTTGTATTTAGGTGTGTTCCAACTTACGCTGAATATTGAGTTATGACAGGTGTCAGGGATGGAACCCTGTAGTAAATCGAGGACCCCCTGCACTTTCCTTATTTTATGACGGTAACAACTTTCCTCACTTCACTCACTGTATAAAGGTAATATACATTCTGTACTTTATTCAAAGTATCCATATGCTTTAATTTTTATAAGTTTTATCTGAACTTTTGATTTATTATATGCTTTTCTTCCAGCCAAACAGAACGTACTATTTAGAAGATCCTGAAGGATACGCTCTCGAGTGGTGTCGGGTCATTGAAGAAGTTAAAAAGTTTTATTTCTCTGGAAGCACTTCTTGAACTGCATTGAAAATACAGGTACAACTGCATTGTAAACACAGGTACAGTTGTCCCGGATCTTACACTAATTTCAGGTATGCAGTTTGGATTATACATGATTTGAATATATGTATTAAAAAAAATAATCAGAAAAGGTTTAAAACTAACTGCTATGTATCAATAGTGTAATTTAAATTTGGCTTGCACCAAATGCAGCGTGGTGCAAGCCATTGAGATATGAGTTGCAATGCCACATGCATACGTACGCTTGTGGTAACATTTAAGTCAGAGGAGTATCTGTTCTTGCTACGCGTATTTAGTACGTCATTTGCGAATTGTTTCAGTCTTTATTTCACTTAGGAGAGTGACGAAGGAGTTTTAAAGCTGGCAAGGGAGGACTGCCTAGCTTTGTTAAGCATCACAACCTAAATAACTTCAAGATCACGGGAGAATGGCATCAGCTGTTACAGAGGCAGCAAATGAGATCCCCTGAATATCTTATAAAAGTCATTGAGAAATAAGGCTATCTTGCCAAGCTATTTTTCAACACTGATGAAATGGACCTTTACTGGAAGAAAATGTCGAATTGCACGTACATTCATAAGGATGCCGCTTAGGCCCCAGGATTTAAAACTTTGAAGGATTCTTTTATATTGGCACTGTGTGGGAATTCAGCAGGTGATGATCAAGCTAAGCCTTGTGTACAGGGAAAATATTGTGTGCTTTAAAACAAATGCAAGAATCTCTTGCCTATATTCTAGCAACATAAAAACAAAGTTTGGGATATTGCCGTTCCGATTTTCAATCGGTTCTAACAATCGATAAAGCTCCCGGCCATCAATAATTAGCAATGCGTGAAGATGAACACTTTGAAGTGGTGGTCATGACTCCAGACATAACATCACTGCTGCAACCACTTGATCAAGGGATCAAAAATTGTGCAAGGGCATTGTACATCCACCTTAGCAATGTCCGGCTTTATTCTACACATGATGCAAACCTGGATTGCAATATCATGGATATATCAAACACCTCAACAATTGTGGTAGCATTCAATCTTATTCTCAGTCTGTGTACACCCTAAGCCTCAAGAAAACCAGTGCCTGGTGGAAGGCATTATGGATTGAAGTAGTCAGCATCTTCCTAGGCTTCCCTAGAATTGATGCAGAAGCGATGGAGATTTTGCAAGTGGCTGAGGAAGTTGGTTGGGAAGGCTTCTCTGACACAGTCGAGAAGACTTCAAAAGTCACATTTAGGAGAGCTGACAAAGTCCTGGAAGAAAGTCTGCAATCGTTGACAAGAGGAAAAACAATATGCTGAAGGAGCAGAGTTATATACCAGTGTGGACACTGGAGAAATTTGTAAACATTTATCACAAGGCTGCAGCATTGATGGATTTGATGTAGGAGTATGATCCTTTGTTGGAAAGAAACTTATATATCACCTGTTTGATCACAGCTATCCCAGAATTGCTTTATCTGTTGATTGACCAAGCCAGGAAAAGGAAGCTGCAGCTTCCTATAATATGTTTTTTAAGAAAATTCTGCTACTTCAAAGATTTCACCCAGTCGCGATAAATCGTGGTCAGCTACCTAGATGGAGGCTGACGTTATGCGTCCTTCAGGATGCTGATGTTCTTCAAATGATGATGGTGATCAGTCTTATGTCATGGACTCCTTTTTACATTAAAGGCTAGGCCGTTGCCTTTTTGTGATGGATTTTGTTTTTGGCAAGTGCGACCTTTACACTGAATGAACGCCATTTCTCACCTCAGTCTGTGGCGGGCCGCGAACCCACCACCTGACGAATCAAAGCAGCGAATATCACCACTCGGTCACGGTAGCACATGTATATAATCTTTCTGGTATTTCGTCGCAAGGTTCAATTCACCCTAGTAGTTCGTTTATTTAAAGTGCCACTCATCTTGGCACTTCATCCCATTATTGTCACTGTCATCGTTGTCAATACTACGAAATATACCTCAACAGAAAAGTATTGTGTCTAGGGAAGTGTTAACACAGTTTTTGTGAAAGACGGAATAAATGTGTGTTCACAAGAGATGGCATACTGAGAGAGAACGAATGAGTAAGCGAGACTGATATGTCTGTTATAATATATTTATTATTATTCAGTTATTGTTACTGTAATGCATTTATTATTTTAATTATGTTTATTATGCTTTTATTTTTATAATGCTGTGCACCATTAGATGTTTAATTATAACAAACGTTTTTTTTGCAAAAGTTTGATATTGTGTCATGCAGTGTTAAGATAAAAGTTTCGTAAACCAATTCACATGTATGTTTAAGATTTCTTGAACAATTTATTATTGTAGTATTTTTAATTATGATCATATTCATATTATGCCGTAATGCAGCAATAAATTACTCGACTCGGAAAGTGATGGATCTGCATTCAAGCCCACAGCGCTATGATAGGAAGGGCATCCAGCCTTAATTCCCCAGCTACAATCTGTCTGTGTCCACCCCAAAAATAAAAATAAAAAAAAATATGCAACATATACAGTTTATTCATAACACACCAGTGGAGACATGTCACAATGTATCTTGTAATGTTCAGATAGAGGCGTAAGAAACTTGTCAGTCGTATGTGTTACATAGTAATGACTGTATAGTACTATTTCGTATTATGTAAAGTTTTAAGTACAGTTTATTAATCTAAGCACAGTTTAAATTATATGGGAGGTTGGGAATAAGTATATGTATAGTATATATGTAACCTACCTAGGCACTGTCATGTAAGGGTTTTGAACATAAGGGAATTTTTACTTACCCGGGGAGTGGTGAAACCAATCTCTTATGTAAGATAAGGGACATCTGTATTAGTTTATAATTGCAGTGAGGTTGTGCTTAAGGTGCGGGACACCTGTATTAGTATATAATTGCAGTGAGGTTGTCTTTAAGATGTGGGACACCTGTAGTAGTATATAATTATAGTGAGGTGGTAAAACAATGTTAAAGTAGTGTAATAGCTTTATGTAGTTTCCTCATGTAGGGTGATGGAGACATAAATAGAGGCCATAAAAGCTATCAGTTTACTTAAGATACAGGACACCTATATTAGTATATACTGTAATTACAGTGAGTTGATAAAAGTGTTAAAGTAGTGTAAGAGCTTTATGTAGTTTCCACATGTAGGGTGATGGAGACATTAATAGTGGCCATAAAAACCGATCAGTTTGTAAAATAGAACTGCTTGCGTACTCGGTAATTACTGTAAATTTGCCAGATGCCATTTGTATTGAATTCTAAAAAAGCCACTGTAGAGGCCTTCTAGCGAAATCCTAGTTTTAGCCATAGTACTTCTCAAATTATAAGATATTACAGCTTCTTGTTGTTGTTTCTTTGTAAGATTTTATATATTTGAGAAAATGTACACTTTTTTCTTGTACAGTATTACATTGTAATAGTAATAATGTGGTGCATATATTACATGTTGTGTATATTTTTTCTCTAGAAATCAATAAAAAATAAAGAATAGCAGATTTTTAGCAATGCTGGAGATTTCAGAGATCTGCTGGACTTTTTTTTTTTTTTTTTCCAATATTTATTTTCAACTCCAAATGATATGTTCTTTTACTGTGGTACAGTAACGAAGCACTCATTGCTTCTTTTTACTGAGGTACAGTAAAGAGGCAATCATTGCTTTTTCTTTTTTTACCATGGTACAGTAACGAGGAATTCATAGCTTCTTTTTACTGTGGCACAGTAACGAGGCACTCATTGCTTCTTTTTTACTGTAGTACAGTAACAAAGTACTCATTGCTTTTTTTTACTGTGGTACAGTTATGAAGCACTCCTTCTTGTTACTGTTGTACAGACATAAAGCACTCATTGCTTCTCTTGACTGTAATACAGTGAAAAAATCACCCGTTGCTTGGTTTTTACCATGATACAGTAATGAAGCACTCATTGCTTTTTTTTTTCCCACTGTGGTACAGTTGTGAAGCTCTCATTGCTTCTTTTTACTGCAATACAGCAACGAAGAACTTACTGCTTCTTTTTACTGTGGCACAGTAACATAGCACTTGTTGCTTCTCATCATATTCGTTATAAAAATTATGCTTTTGTATACCAATGTAAACAGATAACTATACCAAAATTTGTGTTTCGAATATGTTTGTAATGTTTCTTCGTGACATTTTCAGTGTACAGTAATTCTGTACAGTATATGAATTTCTAGATATTTATAGAGTACCCATTTATTTGGGCATTTATTTCAATTTCTTGTTATCTCTGGTTGTATATATTTGTTGTCAAGTGAACATGGAGTAAAAAGCAAATGATCCCAAGGAATACTGGTAACCCTGGTATACTGGGAAGCCGAGAATACTAGTAGCTGTAGTTTGGTAATATAACAAGAAATGACTTTAGTAAATGTTACTCAACTCCTGTCGTTTTGTGACGTATCCTGTCCTAGGAAACTTATTGGTACAGTACACTCATGTCTGTCAATTTATTATCATATTTTATCATTTAATTTCAAAATATATACATATAATTATTGAAAGAAGGACTTCTGCTCTGGATAAGCGTATTTTAGAACGTACTTAGAATTAACTGTGATGTGAAATAACAGTTTTATATATCGTATATTATTTTTATAACTATAGGCGAGATAGTTTTTTCAGAATGCTTTTATCATGTTGCTTTTAATAGACTTTTTCCAGTATTAAGAGTGTAATG
This sequence comes from Halocaridina rubra, assembly GCA_037179515.1. Taxonomy (NCBI): domain Eukaryota; kingdom Metazoa; phylum Arthropoda; class Malacostraca; order Decapoda; family Atyidae; genus Halocaridina; species Halocaridina rubra. The sequence goes on from JAXCGZ010002668.1 coordinate 9,398, forward strand.
ATAGTTGTTTCAGTTTGAACACTGTCTGTAATTGTTTACAGTATTCTTAGGGAGTTATTTATAGTTACCAGGTCGCATGACTTGCAAAGCTTTCAGCACCAACGCATGTGACCTTTATGCATTCTGAAACTTCGCAATTGGATCGTTAGTTTTAATAATGATTGGTAATTGTTTATAGAATTCTTAGGGAGTTGTTTATGAATAGTTACTTGGCTTGTACAGCAGTCAACACCAGTTTGCCCAAGAATGCCATTCATGCATTTTGAAACAGAGTGATCGGCTCCTTAGTTTTAATAGCGATTTGATTATTTATAGAATTCATGAGGAGTAGTTTATATTTACTTACTTGGCTTGTAATGCATTAACAACAATTTGTCCAGGATGACTTTCGTGTACATGTTTTATGAAACGATTGGCTCTTGACTTTAACTGTTGATTGGCTGACGATGTAGAGTTAGTGTGACAGTACCCTATTTTGTATAATAAAATAATTATTTTAAATTGACCCTGAGGTCAGAGGTGATTAACATTATGCCATTTGTAATTTACACGATAATTATAAGAGATTGTGGACTGCCTTCCTTGAAGTAATTCTTGCTTTTATAAAGCATGAAGAGTTGGCTACTGGCTTCAATACCTTTAATGATTGCAGGAAACAGAAACACGCAAAAAAATAATAGTTTATTCCAGATGAAATGACTTCATTACCTTTGCTCTTATTTCAAGCTGTCACAGAGATTAAAAGCTTCAAGCTGTGTGCTTTGCCTTAATTCCAAACTTGCACAGAGATAGTGGCTTTAAGCTATGCATATTTTCTGTCTGATCTTGAAAAATTAAATATTTTCCCAGGCGAAATTGCTGTAATAGCTTTGCTTTTATTTCGAACTGGACTAATAAGAAAATAAGTTTTGCTTTTCTTTCGAACTGAATTAGTAGAGAAATGAGCTTCAATCTAATGTGTTTTTCTGTCTAAGCATTATGTGTAGTTGGACAGAACATTCCTTATTCTCAGGCTTAAATCTGTTGAATCCGTGAATTACTTAATTCTCCCACCGTTGTTAGAGTCATGCATTGATGTTACAGACTTGTCGATAGTGGAGAGGCTGAGATGGTTTGGGCATGTGCTGATGAGGGATGAGAGGTATGTTGGGAGAAGGTAGCTGAGGAGATAGCTGCTAGGCAAAAGGAGGAGAGATAGGCTAAAGTGGAGGTTTATGGATGTGTGAGGGAGGACATGAAGGTGTGCATTGTGAGGGAGGAAGATGCAGGGGATAGGAGGATATGGAGACAATTGATCCAAATGATTCAATGATGATGATTATCTGCTATTTGATTTCTTGCAATAGGTAGAGAGATTTAACTGTTGCTTCTGTTCGTAGCCTTTTGTAGCATTAACAATTTAGCCTCTTGTTAAAGAACTCGTTCGTAATACTAATCCTAAAATACTAATCTTAAGAGATTAGTGACAAATTTTGTTCATTGGTGGTTTCTGTTAATTTAACAGCAGAAGGTATTCATTTCTTGTTGTGATGGAAATGCAAATTAAGTCTGTAAATTTGCTATTGAATACCGTATAAATTAGATATTTCAAAGATCGATAACTTCCAATTATTACTTCACTCAAACTTAGTAATTCAGTGAATCTGTTTCTGAATATATCTAAGTAATTAATTGAATATGTCTAACTAAATTAAAGGAGCTAAAGTTTAATTATGAAAAGTATAATTAACCATTCATTAGAACAGTTGCATGTATCCCCTACACACATACACACACACTGTAGTTACGAGCTAGTGGCTCTTTCCCGTAAGCACAATTAGGTAATATATATATATATATATATATATATATATATATATATATATATATATATATATATATATATATATATATATATATATAAATAATGGCCCCTTGCAAATGGGGTGACCAAGTCAAAGCATACATTCACCAGAAGCCAAACATACCTTGATTATTCCTCTTAAACCCTTATTCCCAAGGAGCTAAGAGGATTACTCAAGGTGTATTAGCTTCTAATAAATGTGTGTGCTTTGCCTTTGCCACCCATTACAATCGGGATTGTCTATTGTATGCATATTATAGTAAAATAGTCTTTTATGTATAGTATATGTTGGGTATGAGAGATATATATTAAGGTGAATTTCTGTTAATTATTGTAAGTGGCAATACTATTCAACAAGATCTCTTTATTTATTTTCACAAAGTATATAAGATATTTACATCTTCCCTAGTATGGGAGTTGTGTGTGTTTACATTTATCTATGGTATTTTACAAAAGAATGTGACTTAATTGTATCATTAGTATTTTAATCGATTTGTAGATTTACACATATTTTTTGGTTTACTGTGACCTTATAACGGTGTACAGTATTTTATTTATTATTTTTTTTTACAATCTTCAACTTTTTCTACAAACTCTTAAATTGATATTTGGGAATCGTAATGTGTCACATTTTCACATAGAATAGTTGTGGGAATTGTCACATTTTCACGTGGAATATTTATGGGATTTGTAAAGTGTCACATTTTCACATGGTATATTTATGGGAATTATAATATTCCACAATTTCACAATATACAAGATGAATGTCTGTTTAGATAATTATCTAATTAGATTATCAGAATTATAACAAGTACCAGTTTCTCCCATAATTTGAGTGTTTTCATTGAAGATATGCAAGTTATCAGTATTATATAGGTAATTAATGATATATTAATTTTTTTTATGATAATATTGATTAGTTTTGAATTTCTGGAGCTTATTAGACATATGAACTCTGTACATTTTTAATGGTCTAATTCTTACCACAGTATATATCTTGCGATCTCTATTATTTATTATGGGCGCTAGGAAGGGCATTAAGCCTTTCTCCCAAGGCTCCAATGTGTCTGTGTCCGCCCCCTTTTGATTGGGGACAAAGTGTTAGACCTCAATTATTGCAAATCTCTTAGCTGTGACACCTCTCTTCAATGTTGCGTTGATAAAACTTGCTTTTTTATTGTAATTAAGCACCATTTTATGTGCCCTAATTACTCCCCTTGCAAAATGGGGTGGATGCATACACTTTACTGTTTTTAATTTATATATGCTGTGTATAATTGTCATGGTCATATATACTATGTATCCAGTTATAATGTAGAAAATATCGTCTCTTTTTGTTTCAACTTAACATGTTTCTTAGAATGGTTGGAAAAAGACCCTTTAAAGGAAGCAGCAGGAAAAATATATAAAGTACTTATTTAATTTTGTGACTTCAAATGTTCACTTTCTCTTTCATTGTACTCAGAGAATGTAACCAGTTGAGGTCAAGAAATCAATACGTACCTCATGTATTTTTCATGTTGATAACAGAATGTTCCTTTACCCACTATTACTTATATAGTAATAGGTCACTGTTATATATCGTTACTAGAACTTCATAAACTAATAAGTTTTGCATCCACACAATAGATATGTTTAGTGTATGTACATTTTAGGTACTATATGTTGCAAGCTATTTTCATTTGTACATTGTTTTTTGCTTATCAATAGCAATTACGAAAACGTGCATTAGCCTTACGACGTTTGTTGGGAGTTTCCGTTTGGAAATATCTCTTCGTCGATTGTCGTTTCATATTCTGCGGATCTTGTATAGAAGAGTAACCCCAGGGCGCTCTAGGGTTATTCGTATTTACTAGGCAAGTCGCCAAATGTGACGTAACATACTTATCTTAGCCTAACCATTTACGGGGTTTTGTAACTATATAATCCCCTACTTAGCATTACCAGATCCTTTCCTTCTTTTATTGTTAGGTCTAAGGCACACTGTAATGATTTTTTTAGGTTTATGCCATATTTATTTATATTATAATATTAATATCTCCTATAAAATGATTTCTGTATTAGTGTTTAAAACATTTTCATAACTCTTAAACCATATTGTATATTACAAAGTAATGGCATAAAGTGTAGCTTGATTGGCGAATGTATATGTGGACGTGTTTATTTACAGAATCAGCCAAGCAAATATGTGTGGGAAGATGTTTTTTTAACTTGTAAGTTTCTTTGAAGAATAAGTGTTACACCAACCTACTTATATTAACATTATAGGTCCAGTCCATAAGACACTTTTTTTTTTTCTTTTTTAAATTTGTGTAAAAAGATCATTAGAAAACTTTTATTTATAACCAGTGCTTATATATATATATATATATATATATATATATATATATATATATATATATATATTATATATATATATATATAATGTTCAAAAATGTAGCTTATTGAAAATGTATAAAATGCCCCTGAATATACTTTTGTTTATGAACGATGCTTCCAAGGATAGGATATTTTATCAGATAGTACTCTATATCTCTATTATGTTCTCTAGTTTGGACCAAATGAAATAGATTCAATCAGAAGAGAGAAATTTTTTTTCTCGTATTTCTGCTTTTTATTTATTGTACTTCATGTTTTCAGACATAATCTGTATATCAGATTCATTTAAAAGTAAAAATTACATTATTAACCGGAATCAAATAACTTCAATAAATTATCAGGTTATATTTATATTTTGAAAATTTATAACTTTTCCTTGTAGCGAGTACCTATTATATATACCCCCCCTTGTACCAACCTCCTGTGAGACGTCAAAGAAGAGGGGGAGTAGAGGGGAGAATAACTTCTCCCCAAACTGTTTTCCTTTTTTGATGTCGGCTACCCCCCAATTAAAGGGGGAAACAGCCAAGGTATATATATATATATATATATATATATATATATATATATATATATATATATATATATATATATATATATATATATATATATATATGAGGCAAAAAAAAAAAAAGGCCCATAAATGAAACACAAAAAGGAGCGAAGATGTACTATATATTACGACTGGACTCCAGTCCTCTTCAGGTACCTACAGAGGACTGGAGTCCATTCGTAATATATAGTACATCTTCCCTTCTTTTTGTGTTAAGTTTATGGGCCTTTTTTTGCTTCATATTGTGCTGTGATATAATATATATATATATATATATATATATATATATATATATATATATATATATATATATATATATATATATATATATATATATATATATATATATATATATATATATATATATATATATATATATTATATTTTTGCTTTCTGTTTTATGTTTCACTATTAATCCCCATTCAAATGAGTGTGAAATTAAGGCTGAATGCCCTTCCTAGCCTTGCAGTGAATTTGAACACAGGTTTTTTACTTCCCATGTCAAGAGCTCTAAACACTGCGCTCTTAATGGCTGTAATCATCAAAGGACCCAGTCACGTCTTAATAGTAGAGGTGACTTATGCAAACAATTTAGGTATTCCTGAATAGTCTGCATTAGTGGTTAGAAAAGTGGCTAATGAAATTCAATACTTCAAAATATAAGGTACTGTAATGAGAATGGGTACAAGTGCAAGAGGCTCAAGCTTGAATACTCATTAGTAGGTGCAAAACCTCAAAGAGACAGAGAATAAGAGAGATTTAGGAGTAAACAGAGTTGTCTCCTAAAGTGTGTAGAAATGGCATAGTAAGGACTGTATATGCTTTCTTAACAAATGTAAGGATTGAAGCTTCGAAACATAACTTCTTTGCAGGATGTAAGGATTTAGTGTAAGAATAGTTGATGATTGGAATTCACTAAGCGAGGAGGGAGTTAATGGTAACTTAATTCATAGTTTTAAGGACAAATATGATAAGGATCATCGGGTGTAAAATGGAAGTGACCAGGAGACGGGGAGTTACACTGCCAAACACTCCCCATCTCTATTCTTTAATTGCCTTATAACTGCTAGGATGAAAGAACACCGCCAAATGAAAAAAGTCTTACAGTCTGTAAATGAGCTATTTTTTCGTTGTTTACTACATTCTTGACATTTAATCTCTCCTCAAGTAACTGACCAAGGTTTATTCTGTAAATGACAACATAGACTGGACAGAGCCATGAGATTAGTAGACTGCCACAAGCAAAGAAGCGATATTTGATATCATTGCTTTGGCATTAGGACTGCACTGCTGGCAAAGTGGCCTCTTAAGTACTACAAGTTATTCCATTCCCATGTACTGATCAAAACAAGTTTTGTCACACATAGTGTTTTCAGCAACAATCCAGAGATGGTAATATCTGAGACGGTAACTTCACTCAGACCAATTAAGGCAGGGAAAATTTCAAAATATAACCCACATATGAGCTGCATAGTACATTTGACTTAGGGGTCTGAGCTGGCAAGGACAATATATCAATTAGCATTATTGCAAATATCTTCTGCCTGAGTTAGCTAAAGTAATAAATACTTGTAGGGAATTAAAAATTTTATATGCTAATTTGTTGTAGTTGTTCTCTAAGCTGCCTGGCTGAACAGCTTTGAGTCCCTAACGAAGGCCACTGCCGATCCTGAGCTTTCCCACATAGTTTTCTGGGAGTGAATGTTATGTTTGTGACATATGTAGTTGTGTGAGGTGCAGGCTTCCATGATGTGTTTCTTGAGTGGCTTTCAATTCTCTTGGCTAGAAGGAATCTTCAAGAAATGACTGTCGGAGAGTCATTTCTAAGTGTGGAAAAACTTGTGTTGTAGTGTTGAGAAGATAGGTAATGGCATGGGCGACCAAAGCCTCTTCCGGTTCTCGTGCTCAGTGAGAGGCTGGGATTAATTGAGAATATATAGCCTCTTTTGCTGCCCATATTCTGAATTGATTAGCATCCTCTTCTAATCTGCAGCTCCAGAGGGTGTACCTACACTGAAGACACTGCCACTCGAGGTCCTGCTCTAACCTGTCAAATGGCACACTTAATATGAAAGGCGTAAAGAGGTTACTTCTCAATAAAACAGAAAGTAATTTATAAGCATAATACACATGTAACCAATTTTATGCTACCAGTACAAGAACATAACACGAAAAATGATAGATAGTAATACACAAAGTACTTGGGCGGATACAACATTTTGTATATAAATAATAGGTACATCTTTTCAATGTTTCAGAGTACAAAAATGCAGTTCCCTTGTGACAAACTATATACAAGTACGGTACATATGTTTATTTAGGAATATCACAACTTAGTCAAGCACATGGTAGGCAATAAGAGAGTAGATCAGGAAGGTTTACATTATTGCTGTGCTTGACTGACACTGAAATATTTTTTAGACAACAATCCATGTGACTCTGATCACAAAACCTGAGAAGCCTCAGAAGATAGGGTATAAATACCATCAATATTCTGTTTATACACTTAATTTTACCTTCATCCTAAGAATCTGTACAATTACTAACATATGAAATCTAAACGTACATGATACGCAGCTGAGGTTGTCCAGGCAATGTGATCTTTGTGTTAATCACCTTGGTGATTTCTTATGAGAATATGGGCCTCAAAAGAACATCATATACAGTTGTACCATATCTTACACGGTTCTGAATGTACACAACTGGAATATATATATATATATATATATATATATATATATATATATATATATATATATATATATATATATATATATATATATATATATATATATATATATATATATATATATATATATATATATATATGTGGATGATTGTTGCTGGCACACGTGGATGGTGGTGGAGGAGAACTACTCCTTTGATTTTGCCATGTCCTACTGCGTGGCGATATCAGAAACACGAACACCATTTTCAAGCTTAGAAAGTATTTCTTTCTTAGTTTCCACTGTTATGCGTCTAGGGTGTTTGATGCCACTGTCACTAACGCACTTCACTTTCTTAAGAGACACAATGAGAGCTAGCTTAAAGTAAAGGCAAAACAATGGAAAAGTAAAAAGAAAGAACAACAAACGAACTACACAGCGCGGGCACTGATGCAGAACTGAGAAAGTAATCATGCGGGCGAGCGGGAACATGGTCGCTTGCCCGGATATGCGTGTTCGTGAATCAATGCAAAATTTATTCATAAATTATGTTCTTGGGGGAGGGCATTTGTGAGTCAAGGGCACTACTATATATATATATATATATATATATATATATATATATATATATATATATATATATATATATATATATATATATATAATTTCAATAAATTCCCCCATTCATAAAAATATATTACAACTACCATACTGTTTTCACAAAAATTTTAATTGTATTAGGCAAACTAAGTACAGTACTGTAATCTAGGCAGAATTCAAATAATAACCAAGGTGGAAAATAGGTTATATGTGAGGATATACATTTATGTAAGATTTTTCACTACAGCATAGGCGATTTTTTACTTACGGGAGAAGTGGTAGAACCAATTATCAGCGTAAGATGAGGAACAACTGTATACAGTATTTTAAACTTTGTATTTCAAATTGTCAATAAAGGATTTCTAGGAAAAACTGAGATATCAGAGTCAGTTCAAGGCACAGACCTTCTTAGAGCTTTTATCTGGATTTAAGGTTTGATTATGAGAGGAATTTTTAAATATAACACAAATTTTCATATTTGTCATCGTAGGTAAGGCAAATTCTTAATAAGCAACTGATGTCTGCAAAGTATTTTCATCTTGGTAATATTGATCGTTAATTGTATATTAAATGATAAAAAAGTATGAATATAATAAATATGATTTACAGTTGATAAAAAGTTAAGTACTAGCATATTTACGAACATTTTAACTCCTATTTCTGTTTTGATATTTAGTAGAAATGTCTTCCATACAAAAGCTGTGTAAAAATTAGCTGAAGGCAAAAATGGATTCTAGAAGATATAACGAGACCCTATTTCAATGTCCTATGCTGATCATAAAGTCCTTTCCTAATAATAAAAGCTTAAAATTCAGGTCTCCTGCCTGTTGTAAAAGTCAACTACATGGGGCAGAACAAGGGGACTTACAATACCCTCGATTTATATTCACTTCCCACAAAGAGTCAAGACTTTTGCTTTGACTGTCATCCCCCCTTATAAGGAGGCTTACGTCTTTATTTATATATATATATATATATATATATATATATATATATATATATATATATATATATATATATATATATATATATATATATATATATAGATAGATAGATAGAGAGAAAGAGAGAGAGGTTAATGTGGGGAGGCAGGACATGAGGGCGTGTCGTGACAGAAGAGGATGCAGGGAATAGGGCGATATGAAGAAAATTGATTCGCTGTGGCAACTCCTAACAGGAAAAGCCGAAAGATTTGGTGATGATGATGATAGAGACAGATACAAAGTTAGGGTGATAAAGCAAAAACATGAAACAAACTTGAAAGTATTGATAAGAAATATTTAATTTCAGAATAAAATTATCACAAAAAATTATTTTTTTTATATCACTTGCATTATTCATTGCAAATCTCAAATAACGTTTTACACCACAAGAGAAATCTTTTGCCGTCAGCATAAGTCTGGCTCAAGCTGACATCACGAAACTTGGCACCAAAATAAACTGTATATAAATACCTGGGAGGCAGGGCTGGTAGTGCAAGTGACTTTGATTCGTAAGGTCGTCGGTTTGAGATTCGCCACGGTCTGAGGTTAGGAAGGGCATTCACTCAGGGTAACAATTGCACTGTCAAAGCCAATATCTTTCAAAAGAAGCTGCAGCCCTAGCCCTTAATAGAAAAGGGAGTCTGTGACGTAAAACTAGATCATAGATAAGGAAAAATAAATTCATTTTATGGATGCTAAAGAACTGAAAAATAAGTACAGTATTTCCAAAAATGCACGAAAAAAGAACCATGGTAGAGTATTGGTTAGAATATTCGACTTGGGAGGTGACAGACCTGCAATCGAGCCCACAGTGGGGCATTAGGAAGGGCAATCAGCCATAATTTCCTAGCTCTGATCTGTGTCCAGCCCCATAATGCAGATTAATAGTGACACAAAATGTAAATATGTAAAAAAAAAAAAAAAAAAAAAAAAAAATGGATGAAAAAGCTGTACATACAGGAACTCTTACCTCTGTTAGTGAATATATTTTGAATACAGATGTTGTACAACACTTGAATAGATAATCACAGAAATTAAATAAAAGCAGAGATTTGAAAAAGATGTGGTGAAAAACATCAGAATATGCGCAGGAACTCTGGAATTTATCGACATTAATGACATCTCGGACAACCTTACTCTTTTCGCCAGTAAATTGAAATCTGATTTAAAATCTTCACGCACATATTGAAAAAGCAAATATACAAGCTTTCTCAAATATTTTCTTTTTAGTTTCAAAGGATACTTCACGCACATATCGAAAACATATTTTAAAGCATGCTTATAAGTACCATAATAATGTATATATATAAAATTGTGAATTCTGTCTAAAAGACTCTTGGTTGATTTATATTCGAGATCCCTCCATATAAGAAACTATGCAAGAGGTCTGGGCCAAGCGAAGGCATATAGAAGTGAAGTACAAGTGCAGCCTTTTTGGGGTCACGATTTTCAGTACATATCACAAGTACTTAACTCTCTGATTAAAAAAAAACAAGAGAAGAAAGCAATGACTTACTAAGATTATGTATAAGTAATAAAAAACAATAAATATAATAAATACATCCTTAGATAGATGGCTCATATCACATAAGACCTCACACTCAGGGAGTCCATCTCCTTTGATGATGTGAAATAAAAACAAGATCAGTTTGCCAAAGTTGACGGCAAAAAGAAAAACCTACTCTAAGGTTGGCCATATAAGAAGAATATTTTTTCAATACCAAAGTTTACATATTATCACATATTATCCAGGTGCAGAACTTCTACTTCATGAGGTTCAGCACTAATATCGGTTCTACACTGGAGGTTTAGACTTGGTGTGTGAATCATCCTAGGCTCCAGCCTCAAAATATTATCAGCCCTCAGGGGATTTGATGATAATCGATTATCACCCATCAGGGTATTTGATGATAATCGATTATCACCTTTCAAGGGATTCGATGATAATCGACCACTTCTCCTCCCAGGGGGATTCAGGTTTTCAGATTCCTGATGAGACACACCAGCACCACCGCCACTGCTTAGCAAGCTGGTACACTCGACACTGTTCTCGAGACACACGCTATGCGAACTCATCTTTCTAAAAGGCTGTTTCTGCATATCGTTTTGTACAAGGGCATGACTCGAGAGTTCCTCCATGCTGCCATGAGTACACTGACCCTCGTATACAAAAGGCGTTTCGAAAGTTTGGCGATTCACAGACCTTGCATCAGGAGGACCTTTACATATGAACGCCGTGACTTGCTGGGGTGAAGTTCTTGAGTGCCGAATAGCAGATAACACTCCTGCAAATATGATGAATTAAGGCTAGCTACTAAGCGGCAGAGTAAATGAATATTTAGTCTGCATATTTTAGCAAAAAGTATAGAAAACTGGTCAGATTATCAAGATATGCAAATAAAATCTTCAAATATTTGTGTAATATGAAAGCATACAAACTTATTTTTCATGACAATCAGTCACATGATAACTGCACAGTAGTACAAAGAATAAGTTCATGTAATTTCAAATGATTATGATGAAAGTCATGCAAAGTTCGTGATAAGGTTAGTGAGAAGCCAAGTTTACTAATGCAGTGTATTACTTTGCATCTAGACTGCTGCCAGATAAGCCAAGTTTAGTACTGCAAGGTCCTACTTTGTGTTTAGATTGCTGCCAGATAAGCCAAGTTTAGTACTGCAAGGTCCTACTTTGCATCTAGATTGCTGCCTGATAAGCCAAATTTAGTACTGCAAGGTCCTACTTTGCAACTAGATTGCTGCCAGAGAAGCCAAGTTTAGTACTACAAGGTCCTACTTTGCATCTAAATTGCTGCCAGATAAGTAAATATGAGAGCACCTGTACATATTTAAGGCAGTGTAAGAGTATGTGATAAATTTTCTACTGCAGTTCTTGTTTCAAGGTACACCTTGTCTAAACTGAAATGCAGTTTACTACAATATCCTATCTATCTGTCTATATATAATATCCATAATCCCCCTTATAAGGAGGGAGGCTTGAGCCAAAGCAAAAAAACTGAGTCTTTGTGGGAGGATAATACACAGAAGAAAATTCCCAGTCACCTCATTCTGACCCATCTAGTCAACTTTTACCACACACGGGGGATGCGGAGGAGGTATTTTTGCCACCCCAGGGGACAATATCCCATGACAGGGTAATACTGATAAAGTAATTTAAGAAGCAGGAGACTTAACAAGTTACTAATTACATTACCCACACAGAATATGCAAGAACAGTGCTATATATCAAAGCGTAAGTAAAAATGAATCAAAGTCCCACTCGCATGACAAAACTTAAAGGTGCAGAGAGCAATTCGCAAATACTTAAAGTGCAAATTTATGAAAAATTAAAGAAGCTCTGTGTGGAAACTTGCTGGTAACAACAGAAGAGCAAAAACCATAAATTGCAGCTTATAAATAAACCATATTTATAAGTCGGTATCCAATTTATTAGCTAAAAAATCTTGTTTAACCACTCAGTGATCAAGGGTCAAATGTTATCACTAAGTAACAAGTCAACCCCAAGTTTGTTGATCGTTATTCCATAATTAAAAGTAGACTCGTAAGCTGCAATTTACGGTACGTGTACACCAAACATATAGTAGGCCTAAGTCACACACCTGGTATTAATCCAGTCTTAGTTTTCGTTGCCTAAGACCATTAGCATGAGCAAGAACCATAAAGAGATGACAGGCATCAAATATTTGTCTCGTTAAACTTAAAGCTTGACGAACATTATAAAAAATAACGATACATATAATCATGTACATGAAACTGTTTAACGAGCAGCACGTGAATATTGAAAATGCAATTAATTTGCCTACAGAGGAAACAGGACACAACAAAGTACAGTAGGGGTTATGTGTAATATTTATTTACTCAGTTTCAGAGGTAACCTCTGAAGATGAGTGGATGAATATGCTTGTCAGTGCTAAGGTACTCCCTTGTTACTTGTTTTCTCTTCGTAGTCAAAATTATCAGAAACAAGTACTGTACATGTGTATGTTAATATGTAAGTTAGAGAACAACAGAAATATGTATATAAACTACATGCAAATGTATGTGATGGGCCTGATGCATCATTATTAGCAAAACATATAAAATAATAATAATAATAATAATAATAATAATATTATTAATAATAATGATAATAATAATACAGCATGGGAAGAAAAGACTTAAGTAGATATCACATAATTATCTATAAAAAACAAAAAAGCCAGCCATTAAAAATGTAAATATTCATATGTATCTTATAACCATGGTTATAAGGGCACCCAGCCTTAATTCCCCAGCACCAATCTGTCTGCATCCTTCCCAATAATGGGGAGTAATAGTGACACACAAAACGCCCAACTAAGTTATTTGCAATGTTGTATAAATAACTGCTCTTAGCAAGCCTGCCATAAGTTGTAAAAAAAAAATAGTACCTACGTACAGATCTTCAAGACATTACATTCCATGCAAAATTAATGTTATAGAAGAGCATTCATAAAATTATTCAAAAAACTAAAATATCTCAGTATCTATTAAATACAACCAATGGTTCATTTCACAGGACACGACATCAATTATATATAATCCATAGTCAAAAAAAAAAAAAAAGTCATGCGAAAGTCAATTGTAGATACATTAATGCAAAAGACAAGGGACACGGATTTTAGAAGTTTTAATATTTTTACATGCTTGCCGTACTCTTTCGTGGGGATTATAAACAATAAGAAATTATTAGATGAGAATTCAAAGTAAAATAAGATAAAAAAAATATTAGATGAGGATTCAAATAAATATAATTAAATATGTTTTCCAGATCTCTAATAACTAACAAAAAGTATCTGTAAGCCAGATATTTAAAAGGCAATATTTTTCACCAACATGTCAGACAAATTATTCAAAGCATAATTTAATTAAATCTTACTTCGTATCAATTAATATACTTCAACTTTGAAGCACTTAACTTGATACAACAAAATATATATTATAATCACTAGAATAAATTATTCATCTTATTAATGGAACAGTATTCTAAATCTGAATTATTAAAGCACTGGTTCTGAAGATATTATTCGCGAGCTGCAGTGGTTAGAATGCTAGACTCAGGACGTGACAAACCCATGTTTGAGCCCACTATGGGGCATTATGAAAAGCATCCAGTCCTGATTACCCATTTTCAAGCTGTGTCCACCCCCATTCGAATGGGTATTAATAGTGGCACATAAAATGGTAAACAACATATGCGAGTGGATGCTTTTCTGCTTATAATGGCAGCAAATGATGGCAAAGTGAAGTAAAGAGACTCATCTTAAAAGCCAATGTTAATATTACCACAATAAGCTTTTGGCAGAACTTCCCATCCAGACAGATACAAAAGTAATGGTATTTTCAGACTACTTCAAGATTAGTGAATGATATTCAAATAAAGTAAAGAATGACTAACAAAATGAGTAAGAAATGCATGAGTAGGCCCTAGAATGAACCTTCATCTCTTACTGAGTGGTTCTTTGGAAATTTTTATGATATAACATGAGGAGAGAAACCTGATTAATTTAAGTTGCTTAGACATGGGGATTTTATATTTACAGGGGTTATGTCTTTCAACAGTGTGTACATATGTACTGGCTTTAGATATTATCTGACATTTGTGGCAATCTACACAGCTTGCTGTGGGAGAGCATGATTTTCATTTATGTATCATTAATGCTTCAACCTGGTGGAGACTGCAGTAGTGCAGTGGTTAGAGCACTCATATCGGGAAGTGACAAACTCTAGTTCAAGCCTACTGTTGGATGTTAGAAAGGGCATCCAGCCTTAACTCCCCTGTTTCACTTGTCTGTGTCCACCCCTTTTAAAACAGGGAAACGTAACACAGAAAGCACCTCTGGACTATTATTCACTGATAATTCTTTTAGTACACTATTTTACATACAGAAATGAGCTATGATTACTAACCACAGAGAAGTGGTAGTCTGAGAATAGTTCTACTCATGAACCTGAGAGGCTGGAAAAATACATAACCATTTGCAAGCTGCTCCGAGTCATTAATATAGAGAAATTTAAAAATGATGAAAAGAATGAATAGAAAACCCAGAAATACCAACACAAAACAGTGTAAATATGGTGAGAGAGGTTGAAGGATGAGGTTAAACAAAATCTCCTTTTGTTTTTTCAGTAGATAACTGTAGCAGTAGTGAGACCTGTGCTTAAGGCAGACTGGGGAAGAACCACAGCCGGTGAGGGAGGAGCGTCATTCCATACGGCACCAGGAGGACTAGTAGCTGTGGAAGTTGTGGTTGAGGTGTTTGTGGTCATGAGTGTAATGGCTGTGAATGTGTTGTGACTCATAAACAGTGTGGTGGTTGTAGTTGTAGAAGTAGGAGGAGAAGGAGCAGGAGGAGGAGGAAGCTCATGATGAGGATGGGTGGTGGAGCCTGTGATTGTAGACACACCCATCAGTGACTTCTCCGACTCATGCACCTCAGTGCAGCTCTCTTTGCCTCCAATACCACCACCACAGAGCTGGGTAGATTCTCGCTGCATCTCGGCACGGTCACGTTCACTCAGGGGCACCTGAAATAGGAATGGAAACTCAGAGAGACCAACAACATGGCTTTCATTTAAAAATCAAATTAATTATGTGCAAGTAAAATGTTTAGCAACGTGAATTAAGCACCTTAAAATAACTAAAGATGAAAAGATATAAGTTCGACTTGGGAAGTAAAAGCCCAGTGTCCAAGCCCACCAGGGAGCATTATGAAAGACATCTAGCTTTAATTGCCACATCAAATCTGTCAGTGTCCACCCCATTTCGAATGTGAATTAATAGTTACACAAAACGGCAAACAATATGATAATTAATGACATCAGTGTGACACAAAGACGGGCAAATAAAATTCCCTTCATAGTGCCTAGGCACCAAGAAAACAGGAATGAAAGTAAAGAGAAACAGAGATTGGGAGTGTTATTACTTCTCAGATGAGAAGGGATAGTAAGAGATGTATAAAATTACCCCAAACATTTCTCCGTAAATAGAGGCACTGGAAAAGATTAGTAGCTGAAGGAAAATCTAAAATTGAGCTGGTTGACCAGTCCTATTTAAGTCCGAAGCTTTCAGGTGTAGTATTGCTAAAAGTGCCTGTGCCATGGGCCAACCTACTACTGGTTCATGGAAATATATATTTTTTAGGGGAAATGTATAAAATCAAGCTTACAAATTTATACACAGAAATTCATATTAATGTTGTATTGTGATCAAACCACAATGCAAAGCTTGTTCTCACTTTTTCAGGAGCATTTTGCACATAGATGACTCTGTTGAAGGCACGCCATCGTTTGCAAAGCTGCACGTACATCTTGCACTGAACGTACATGAAAACTAATCCTCCTGTGAAGCCAATGGCCACTACAATTAATTTAGTCCAAAAGGGCCACTCTAACGTGCCTTCCTGTAATGAAGGAGACATTTTTTAATTCTTTATATACACTTTTGTTCACCTGTATACATCTATATAAACCTGAATGCAGTTATCCTTCATCTAATGCTATCACTTGGTTCCCCTACTCCTCATGTAAGTAAAGAATCAGATATTTTCAAGACTCATATAAATGTGTCTCTAATTTGCATATGACCTATTCCCAATCTCTTGTAAGCTTTGAATAATGCCTAGATTGCTGTATTGTACTTAAACTTACCTAATACAATATAAATTTATGAACAAATGAGCAAAGTAGTTGCTATACTGTAAATTTCAGGAAAAATAATTTTAAATCTAATTTTCTTTTAATATTTTCCAATGTGTATGTTCAAACTCGCACTAGCTAAAGCTGCATAAGATGAGGGATTTCTTTAGAATTTTTTATTATTATGGTTAGCAGTGTGGCCACAAACATGCAAGAAAAAAGACTGAATATCTTTATCTTATTCCACCCCAAATCCTCAAGTCTTTTCAAAATTGTTTTGTGCAGGAACACAATGGCAGGAAGAATAATACTGATGGCAAGGAATGAGATGCTACTCATTATTTTATTTGTTGAACTACATCTATATGTGATGAGCATATTTCAAACTGTATTATAATGCAAAACTACTGGGGACTGCAGTAATGCAGTACATATTTGGTGTGCTCGACTCAGGAAGTTAGAAACCCATGATCAAGCGCACTGCAGGGCATTAGGAAGGACATCCAACCTTAATTCTCCAGCTCCAATTTGTTTATGTCCACCCCTATTTCAACAGGGACTATATGTGATGTACTTTTACATTTTGGGGATCGTAATAGTGCAGTGATTTGAGTGCTCAACTCGGAAAATGACAAAACCATGTTCAAGCCAACTTATTGTTGTTAAGGGATGAACTACCAGCCTTAATTCCCCAGCTCCAACCTATCTGCATCTTCCTCCACTCAAATGGGTAAAAATAGCAACCTAATACAACCAAAAACAAAGTCACACATAATTATAAATGAAAAAAATCTGCAAATGTTTTTATTATAGACAAAAGTTATACCTGAACTTCTTCTGTAGTTCTTTCAATGAGAACGTAAAGCGACCATACCACACACGTGATGGCAATTACATGGAAAGTGACTGAACAAGCAATCTTTCGCCGCTCCATACCTGACATGTCCAGCTTTTCCCACTGAAAAGAAATGAACATAAATTATTTGGTGAACTAATTGTAAAACTAATTTTTTCTGAATTTTAAGCTTTGGCACAAATAAATTTTCAACAAGCAAACTTTGATTGAAATTTTAATTTATGGTGGAATAATGCCAGTATTGCAATACTGCAATGAGTCAATAATGATAATAATAATAATAATAATAAATAATAAATAATAATAATAATAATAATAATAATAATAATAATAGTAATAATAATAATAATAATAATAATAATACTAGTAATAATAATAATAATAAATTCTAACGGCTGTTAGATTAGATATTTTTTATCCATATGTAATATGCTAAATCTGTAACACAAAACTTAGTTCTTCATCAAACAAAATCTCAAAATATTTCTTTTGTATTTCTTTCTTATCGGCACCTTTCAGAACCTTTTTTTTTTCCTATCGCTACATCCTCAATGCAATCATTGTCCGCTGGGAAAAAAGCACTTTTACCTTCTGCCTTGTTAATAATGTCACGAAATAAAAAGTTCAAAACAACCTACTAAGCACATCAATATTATGACAAATCCGTGTTTGATCGCACTGCAGAGCATTAAAAGGGGTATCCAGCCTCAATTCCCCAATTCCAATATGTCTGAAGCCACCCCCACTCAGATAAGGATTAATTGTGGCACTTAAAACAGCAAACAACAACGAAAAACTTATGCAGTAACAGAGTAAATTCAGTGATGATTTTTCACAGCTTAGTGGAAGAGTTATACCAAACAGAGTACAGTACTTAGTAATCGGTGCTTACTTGTAATTTGAAAGTTTTCTAGGAATATTATTGAACACTTAAAAACACAGTAATAATCAATATCTTTGTTGCTGATACCAGAATTTATGCATAAAGTGTGAGGCATTTGGAAGGAATTACAGAGTTCTGATACATATGAATTGTCACACTTATAATACGACAATTAAATATAAAGCATACGGTATACTAGTCTTCAAGGTGCCAAAGACGGCCTATGCATATCATTGTAAATCCTGGATTACTTTATTATACAAGACAAAATTATCAAATCCACATTTTTCCATTGATAGTCAAATAAATTCTGTCAAAAAATTATAGAGCGAGTGGCGGTTGTCTCACGCAAGGTTGTCAAACTAGAGGAAAGATGTCAACGCGTGTCACAACTCTATTTACCACAGTGACGAGACATTACATTTCACAATCTCTATCATTACATCTGACAGCACTGCTTGGGTATGCGTGCATGTATTCGTACTTGTATGTGTAGGTGATTTTGAGAGCATGAGGGTACACGTGTGTAAGAAGGGTAAAGGGAATATGCTTGAAACTCCATACCTGACAATTAGGGTTACCAATGCTAAGATATTTTACAAACACACACACACAACACACAGATATATCATAGTTATGTGCACCATCTTTAGATCCCAAGCACCATAGTCCACTCACTTGCAGTTACTCACATCTTCCAATGTACATAAGCTTTGATTGGTGCTACTTTAGAGTGCGGTCTACCTAACTATCTGATGTCTATTGTATGCTAACCTAATCTAAACAGGTTAGGTTAGATTAGTTTAGTTAAATCAGGTTAAGGTACAGTACTAATCAGACCTAACTAAACTAATCTAATCTAACCTGGTTAGGTTAAGGTAAGGTACAACAGACAACAGATAATGAGGTAGTCACAAGTTAAAGTAGCATCCTTTGATCTTTACAGAAGAAAATAATATAATATGGACTTACCTTGTTGAAAGGTTTGATCTTGGAGTGCATGATGAAGTTGAACTTGCAAAGCTCGCAAGATTTTGTATCGGAAGATTTGATCCATTGCTGCAGACACGACTGGTGAACGTAGCGCAGCGAACCAGCGCAGTAACACGGTGCGATGAGAGGCGACTCCGCATCTCCTTCGCAATGGCAAATTCTGAGGTATAAAAAAAGCAGTTACCTTAAGATTAACTCTCTGTGTAACAGTACAGTCTTGAGAGGTTATAGGCTGCATGTAACCCAAGCAGGAGTAGTGGAGGAATTGTGGCTTAATCCCCAAGGAGCTAAGAAGAGTGATCAACGTATATTAGCTTCTGGTGAATGTGTGCTTTGACTTGGCCACTCCCTTTACAAGAGAGACAGCAGCTATTGCTTATGTACGCGTCATCGAGTAAAAATTGTAAACATTACCATATGTCCGGAAAAAATAATTGCTTGTAGCTCCTTCAGAGTCCGGTTAAATTTGTTAAACTAGAAGCTCTGTTTTTACCAGTCTAAGATCAGCCTTGCTTTTCTATTTAAGGAAAACAAGTATGTATATCTCTCTCTCTCTTTCACTAAGAGTGCCATGTAAAGGTTAGCATAAATCAATAATGACTTTGTCGCTAGGAGATCTGTGGCACTCATGATTATAGCAACGGATTTGGGTGTTGAAACGGCGTCACACACAATCTCTAAAAGGGTACCGCGGTAGCGCAGTGGCAAAAGTGTTCGACTCAGTGAGTGACAAACCCTTGTTCGAGCTCATCGTGGGACGTTAGGAAAGGTATCCAAGCTCTAATCGGTCAGTGTCCAACCCCATAATATCAGCGATGAGAAAGTAAATGAGACTCAAAGGTAACTCAAAACAGACATATAAAGACTGATTAGCTTAATTAAAAACCACGTTTGGTTGGGTTGGTTTAGTTTATGCTTAAACTAACCCGTACAATCTATTTAACGATCATTCTCTCTCTCTCCTCTCTCTCTCTCTCTAGATTATATATTATATATATATATATATATATATATATATATATATATATATATATATATATATATATATATATATATATACAATCAGCATCGTGCACAGGGGCAGATGTGGGAAGTTGGAAATGAAGAAAAGAAGAAGAAGAAGAAGAAGAAGAAGAAATAGAGACCGAGATAGTACAATGATCAGACGATCCAGAGGAAGGAAGTATCAAGTATTTATATTCGAGGGACCGGAGGAGAAAGAGATATATAGATAATTAGACAGATAGATAGATACAGAGGGAGAGTATCTTGGCTTAATGATGCTAATAAATTTTCTCATTATCATCGCTATTTTAGGCTTCATAAATGACATTAAAAGTATTTAGTTGATCGTGTTAGTGGAGTCAGCGATAATATGCAGGAATATTGATCTGGAATTATTGATCTCTCTCTCTCTCTCTCTCTCCTCTCTCTCTCTCTCTCTCTCTCTCTCTCTCTCTCTCTCTCTCTCTCTCTCTCTTATAGAATTCCTTCCTACTAAAATATATATATATTTTAGTAAGTTACAGCAAATTAAAAATTCTCTAAATATTTCGAAATGCTTCATTCATTATCTATGTACAAGTGCCATAATCCCCCTTATAAGGGGGGTGGCTGATTCAAAGCAATATACCTTGACTATTTGCAGGAAGAAAATGCAGACAAGGGGATGTCAAGTCCCCTCGCTCAGCCCCATTGAGTCGACTTTGACGACTTCCAAGGGAACACGGAGGAAGTAAGAGAGCTATGCGATAAAAAAAAATAAAGTGAAATAAATAAAAATTAAACAAAGAAATAATGGAAATAAAAAGAGGATAACATGTTCACAAGACGGAAGAAGAAAAAATTATTTAGGAATAGCAAGTGGAAAGTGAACGAAAGGGATAAATGTTTAAGAATGTGGAAAACATGCAAAGGCAATAAAAGAAAAGTTAAAATGAGGAGAAAACATTTACAAGAAGAAAAAACAGAGAATGCATGAATAAAATAAAAAAAAAGCAACACAATATAAAAAACACGAGACTCTCTCTCTCTCTCTCTCTCTCTCTCTCTCTCTCTCTCTCTCTCTCTCTCTCTCTCTCTCTCTCTCTCTCTCTCTCTCTTGTGTGTGGGGGTAAGCCATCACGAGAGAGGGTAGAAATCAAGTCTCTCTCTCTCTCTCTCTCTCTCTCTCTCTCTCTCTCTCTCTCTCTCTCTCTCTCTCTCTCTCTCTCTCTCTCTAACCAGTAATCTAAAAGTCTACATCACATATCGGAAAAAAATATGCCTTACACAATGCAACAGAGAACCTAATTTCCCATAGGAAAGAGACATTATGTTTCGGCTACATTCATATCTATTATTATTATTATTATTATTATTATTATTATTATTATTATTATTATTATTATTATTACTTTTAGTGACTTGAGAGCTATTTACATCATATGAAAAGAGATAAAGATATAATTTCTAAATAAAGACAGTTTGGATTACAAACACACACACACACACACACACACACACACCACACACACACACACACACACAGATTTCGCATGGAAGGTATGTATATTTTTTACCAAGGGTATCAAAACACACACACACACACACACACACACACACACACACACACACACACACACACACACACACACACACACATATACATACACAGACACTCATAGATTTCGCATGGGAGGGTAAGTATATTTTTTACCAAGGTACCAAAACACACAGACACACATTTTTTTCCTTCTTTATTTACAAAACACAGAGATAAAAAAAAAAAATCAGCTGCTATTACCTAGATTCTATAGAAAATAAAAGCGTTGCAACGCATTACTAGAAAATGTCTCAAAATGAAAAAGAATAAAAGAAAAGACATTCATTCCTCTGGGGAATGTATATAAAAAGAGTCTACATTAGTTTACCTGAAATGTCTGCCATGCAAACACAGATGGCACAAGTTGATGTAAACAATATCAAGGAAGGGTTTAAGAGGGAACGTTTTAAAAGACTTCAGTACCATTCGAAGGCTAAAATAAGACAGACTCTCTCTCTCTCTCTCTCTCTCTCTCTCTCTCTCTCTCTCTCCTCTCTCTCTCTCTCTCTCTCTCTCTCTCTCTCTCTCTCTCTCTCTCTCTGCGTGTGGTGTGGGGGTAGTTCACTTGATAGGGTAGAAATCTCATCAGCTCTCTCTCTCTCTCTCTCTCTCTCTCTCTCTCTCTCTCTCTCTCTCTCTCTCTCTCTCTCTCTCTCTCTCTCTCTCTCTCAGTGTGTGTGTGTGTGTGTGTGTGTGTGTGTGTGTGTGTGTGTGTGTGTGTGTGTGTGTGTGTGTGTGTGGTGTGCGTGGGGGGGAATTCATTACTTGAGAAGGTATCTCTCTCTCTCTCTCTCTCTCTCTCTCTCTCTCTCTCTCTCTCTCTCTCTCCGCATGTGTGTGCTAGCGTGCTGACAGCATAATTTTAATTCCGAAATATATTTTGATTTAGGGGAGTTGTTCCTTAACATATTCACGAATAGGGAATTAAACAGATATATCAAACGAGTTATCTTTGTTCTGTAATTTTTTATTTGATTTTATTGTGACACCACGACGCCCCCCCCCCAAAAAAAAAAAAACAGCCCCCACCGAGCCTGGGCACGAAGAATTCATTAAGTAAAAAGTAACAGAGATGGAAAGTGTAATG
>JAXCGZ010002668.1:37500-41583 GCA_037179515.1 Halocaridina rubra
CCAGCATAAACAGTGCCAGCATATAATTGAAAAAAGTGAAAATAGAAATTATGGTAATGTTGCTATTGAAGTTTTCTATAATTTTCTATACGTAAAAGTACGTTTTTCTATTATTTCATAATGATTCGAGTAATTTCTGTATCGTTCGTTCTGGCTTTACGTCACAGACTCCTTTTTTCCATATAGTTCGTTCTGGTTTTACGTCACGGATTCCTTTTTTCTAGTAAGGGCTAAGACGTTGCCTCCTATAGTAGGACTTTAGTTTGGCAGAGTGTGATAGTTACCCAGAGTGAATGCCTTTTCTAACCCCAGACTATCGTTCGTTATGGTTTTACGTCACGGACTTTTTTTTTTTTTTTTTAGTAAGGGTTAAGACGATGCATCCTATGGTAGGACTTTGGTTTTGGCAGTGTGTGATCGTTACCCAGAATTAATGCCCTTTCTAACCTCAGACCGGGGCGGGTCTCGAACCGACGACCTTACGAATCTTACTTCTTGCATACTCAACTAGATCAAGGTCATTTGCATAGCCAAGCAAATAAACAAATAAAAAAAAAAGCAAGTGAGGGTTACCGTATAGTAGGTCATATTTGTTTATGTTTCAGTTTCTTTGTTGTTATTATTTTTTGTAGCTTCCATGTTTATGTTTAGCTGTTAGGAAGTTCCTGACATGTGATCGAACCCACCGCTGGGCGTTAGGAAAGACATCCAGCCAACATCCTCCCAAATCCCCAACAAGTCTGTTTCTTGTCCTATTCCAATGGGAATATTGGATATTGAGAGGAAAAAAAAAGAAAATAAATTTTGGATTTTAATTTAATGTGTTCTCAAGCGCAGTGGGTAGAACGATCGACTCGGGGATGTGAGAAACCTGTTTTCGAACCCACTACAGGACATCAGAAAGGACATCTAGCCTTATTTCCCCAGCTCCAACCTGTCTATACACATCCCTAATCGAATGGAGATTAATAAATTTTGGATTTTAATTTTATGTGTTCTCAGCAGCGTAGTGGGTAGAATCCTCGACTAAAGGAAGTGAGAAACCAGTCTTCGAACCCGCTGCAGGGTATCAGAAAGGACATCTAGCCTTAATTCCCCAGCTCCAACCTGTCTATATCCATCCCTAATCGAATGGGGATTAATAGTGCCAGAAAAATGGCATACAACTCGAATAACACAAAATCGATACTGCAAGATACCAGAACATTCATCTTGAATGAATAATTCCATCGGTTTTCATTCCAGTCCGAACACACAAGATGGACACGAAAGGTGAATAATTTCTGAATAGAACAATTACACAGACATCGATATCACAGGCGTAGTCACCGTGGCCCAGGCGGTAGCGTCCGCGATTTTGAGGCGTCAGGTCGAGGGTTCGCGCCCCGTCCCGGTCTGAGGTTAGCAAGGGCATGCACTCAGGGTAACGATTACATCTGTCAAAACAAGTCCTTCGCAAGAAGGCAACCGTCCTACCCCTTGGTTGAAAAGGGAGTCCGTGACGTAAAGCCGGAACGAAAATGAGTAGTCACCGTGGCTCAAGCGGTAGCGTCCACGACTTTGAGGCGTCAGGTCGAGGGTTCGCGTCCCGTCACGGTCTGAGGTTAGCAAGGGCATGCACTCAGGGTAACGATTACATCTGCCAAAGCAAGTCCTTCACAAGTAGGCAACCGTCCTAGTCCTTGGTTGAAAAGGGAGTCCGTGACTTAAAACACGCTTTACATCGATGTTACGGGCACGTGGTTGATGGTTTTCATTTTCAGACACAGGGAGAAGATGTCAGTTCAACTCAGTGCCAGCTCTAAACCCGGATAAATAGGGAAAAATTAGTGCCATAAACCTCAGAGTCTAATTCCAGATTACTTTCCTAAAAGTTAGTGAGAAGAGTACCAGGATGAGTGCCAGGGGAAGAGCCAGGCCATAAAGCTCAGAGTCTAATCCCAGATTAGTTTCCTAAAAGTTACTGAGAAAAGTAGGGTCAAAGTGCGTATGAAGAGAGTTGATGACATTCACGGATTAATCCTAGAAAGCTCTGAGGATTCAACATACACTGAATGTATGATTAGATTTCCTCTTATCAGGTCAGGCAAAAGTCTATTCCTGCATCTATTTCTGCTGTCTTGCAGGCGCACAAGGGAGTGTGAAAGGCATTGGGAGTGAACCATGAAAGAAAACTTGGAAAGGGTGACCGGAAAGCAGCTGGCAGGGAGGAAGTCTCCAAACCACCTTCTGGCATTTGTAACACTGCGTGATTTTACTCCTTCTTTCCCCGAGGAGCTAATCAGCAGCGTCGAAAGGGAGGAAGTGTAATATGGGCTAAGCATTTCTAACCTATCTTTAGCCCAGGTAAGTAACAGAGTCACGCACTACTTTTGCGTGATTTTACTCCTTCTTTCCCCCAGGAGCTAATCAGCAGCGTCGAAAGGGAGGAAGTGTAATATGGGCTAGGCATTTCTAACCAATCTTTAGCCCAGGTAAGTAACAGAGCCACGCATTACTTTTGCACTAAATAAAGAATATCAACAGTACTGCTTCTAAGCTTGGACTCACCTACCAAAAGAGAGAGAGAGATTATTATTTATTATTTTATTAATTTATTGCGCCAAGGCGTCAGACATTACATGAGTTCATACAAATAATGCTTCAAATGGATACAAAACCAAGAGTTGAACATGGTTTACAGGGAGGTGTACATATTGATAAAACATTGCTGCATACTAACACACAACTCACAGTATGGCAGCACAGAGTACATTATATACAAAAGTAAAGCTCAGAGAAACGCAGAATGCACAAACAGAATTATACAGCAACATACAGAAAATATATGTATAATTCAATATAATTAATGGCCACCAAAGTGAGGATAACGAGCAAGAATAACATCAAGGTTGTCATCATTAAGTAAAAATGAGCAGATCTGTATTAAGTTCTGACCTCGTGGTAAAACATCTCTCACTGTGGGGCACTGAAGACAATAGTGGTCAAGAGTGTTAGCATTAGGATGGTCGCATAGTTTACAGGAGGTGTACTGTGGCATATCTAGAGTCTGGGAGACCTGACATAAAGGCCGATACCCCATTCTGAGCCGAGCACTAACTACATTGTTTTTCCGCACCATTAACCCGCGTCTGCGATACTTGTAGCGACTGTGAAGGAAGTGATCATGGTGCTGTATGGACACACTGTTGGCCCTCTCCGTGTCCCTGCGCTGGACCGTCATGGCAAACCCAGCTGAGTAGATGATGTTACGTAGGCATCGGAGGGAGGGCTCAGCGTCCACAGCATGCCCATCCAGCATACAGGCCGCCTTGGCAAGACGATCCGCTGTGTCGTTTCCAGTCAGCCCAATGTGGGATGGAGTCCAAACAAATGACACAACAAGAGAAGCATCCCGAGCGGCCGCGAGGCGACATAGTATATCTCCCACAGCACGACCACAGATAGGTCTTGGCGAGGATAGGGCTTGTAGGGCCGATTGGGAGTCACAAATTATTACCCCATTCACTCGTCGTCGAACAAGGAGAGTCACGGCATCCAAGATGGCATTCAGTTCACAGTAGGTGGAGCTCGACGAGGTGGGTAGTCTATGGCCAATCCATGAATCAGCCGGCACAGGCGGCTCCATGGTGGGGGAAAACACAGCACATGCCGCCCTCCCATCTGCTTGCACAGAACCATCAACATAGACGTGGTGCGCTGCAGGGACAGACGTGGATACATCAGCGATAGTCTCCAGAGCTAACTGTCTCTGCAAGGGGGGATAGACATCCTTCGAGGTCGGTGTATATGTGACAGCGGGGAGGGGGACACACCAGGGTGGTAAATCTGGGACAGCCGCCTGTACTGGCAGGTCGATGTCAAGGCCACGGAGAATGTCACTCACCACCCTGATAAGGTTATGACCTCCTGCTCGAAGTGGGAGCCTGGGTGCGTCTGGATCCAGGGATGTCCTCATGACAGCAGAGAAGTACGGAGCAAGAAAGGGGTAGTGAAGACACTTAACAGTAAAATAGGACACATTGGCATAAATCCTCTCCACAAGAGGGGGCAAGTTGAGCTCCAACTGCATACTCACAATAC
>JAXCGZ010002669.1:7500-41558 GCA_037179515.1 Halocaridina rubra
GCTAACCTCAGACCGTGACGGGGCGCGAAACCTCGACCTGACGCCTCATAGTCGCGGACGCTATCGCTTGAGCCACGGTGACTGTTGCAAGAGAATAGTAACTTTCATTTTATTTTTAATCATACAGTCTTCTTAGCCTGTCCCACTTATTCTCTCTACAGTTATAAAGAAGTGGTAGCCTCTATCAACATGTCAGTATTAATGAGTACATCAATAAGTTACCAAATAGCATTTCAGGTTCGAATGGGTAAACATATACATCCCTAAGAGAGAGAGAGAGAGAGAGAGAGAGAGAGAGAGAGAGAGAGAGAGAGAGAGAGAGAGAGAGAGAGAGAGATCAGAATATCACTATCAATATTATAAATGGAAAACCGCCGCTCTTTGCAATTTCTGTTCATAGACTGCCATGCAGCACGACGCTTGCTATCATATACAAAATGAGATATATTGAAACATGTTTATAACATGTTTTACAAACTTAAACAGACGAAGTTTAGTACACGTCTATTTGAATATAAACTAGTATTGCTTTATTCCAGAAATCTGTACTTACTAAAAGGAAAGTATTATATATATATATATATATATATATATATATAATATATATATATATATATATATATATATATATATATATACTCATTTGTTTTTGACAATTGATCTCCCCCTTCAATGGAACATTCGCTCCCGAGGGGGCAGAAATTTCCCCGTTAAGTATGCCTGAGGTTTAGGCACAATAAGGTATATGAGTCGTGAAAAGGGGAGGAGGGAGAAGAGTCAAAAGAGAAAGAGGAAACGGAGGAGGAAGACAATGCCTCATAAAAGGGGAGTTATTATGGAGGAAGAATAAATATAGCTCGTCCAAGTATGCGGAAGAATTTCCAGGGTAAAAATGTTGCCCTAAGAAAGGAGGAATTAGATGGTCTTGGAAAATGAAACGTACATGGAAGATTTCTGAGAAATGAAAAATAAAGATAAACAGATAGACACAAGTAGATATAGATGAATGGAACAGAAATAGTTGCATAGATATGCAAGATCAAAAAGTGGCCATGTAACACTCACCAAGCGACCTCATCTCACAGGTACTGTATAGAGATTTGTAGCTCACGGATTGGTAGGTGCAGAGACTGCTTCTTCCCATCTACTTCCAGACTCTGGTGCTCTCTTTCTCATTCTGTCTTTTCTAATTCTTATGACCTATCATCCTCCAAAAAGCGGATCTATCGTCATCTCAGGGCTTAGTCTACCATATCTCTAGGTCCTCTGTACTTGGACTATTTTTTCTGTCTGTCGTTTTCCTTTGTGTAACAATACCTCACCTCTAGCTTGTCCTTAACATTTTTCTTTTCCTTCTTCTTGGTGTTTTCTCGTGGCCAGGCCTTTATTGATGAGGGCAGTTGTCTGTCCGGGTGTCACACTCATAAAAAATTTATGCTCTAGAGAAGAGGTTTTTTCTCACAATAAAGTGGGAGGTAACCCCTCTTACTCAAAGTTAAAAAGGGTCGCATTTTCAGGTGAGGAAACTGGAACATTCTAAACTTCGTCTTTAGGTAAATTAACGTCAGGAAAATTAATGATTTCTAAGAGATATAAATTGGCAAAATAAATATATATGGCAATATAACTGGTCGTTGTTCGTGGGCTCCCATTTGGGTAAGAATGAAATGGATGTCATAATTTTTGCCAGTATCAACTCCCATGTAGGGTATTTTAGCTTGTAAATGGGATCAATCAACTGATCTTTGGAAAAGTGTGGTTGGGAAATAATGGCAGGATGTCCTTCCTACCTCCCCACGGTAGGCTCAATTGCGGTTTTGTCATCTCCCGAGTCGAGCACTCTAACCACTACACTACCGTGGTTCCCGGAAGTCATTGGCATTCTCTGGAAAAGGCTGAAGGAATTGTGTTACTTTTTTCTTGAATAGAATGATCTTATTTCATAAGGAATAACAAATGAGAGTTTCTGGTTACAAATGCAAGCAAGGCATTAACATTGTGCATCTTTAAGTAGGTAAAAAAAGGTAGGGAGAGATATGCAAGTTTTATAAAATAATCTTATTTGATACAAAATTTAAGAATGAAAAGTTCTTGGTAAAAATGAAAGATATTTTTGAATATTCTGCATCTTACATCATTTTGACACGATCTTAAAGAAATATATGGCTTACTATTGAATAGTTTAGTTCCTGGGTTCATCCAGTGAGGACGTGCTTCCAGTAGCTCTAGTCTTGTCCATACTTAGTACAATGGAGAGTGGTGGTGTTCTTTGTGCTGGCGGTGTTAGTGGTAGTGGTGTTGGTGGTGGTGTCGTTGTTGGTGCTGTTTGTGGCTGTGCTGGGGATTTGTCCTCGTCTGACGCAAGCAGACTCATTTTTTATTTAAGAAATGAGTTGGCCGCAGTCAGGCAGGAGGTCAGATCCTTAGCTGAGGAGAACCGGGATCTGAGAGGTAAGGTAGAGGTGTTAACCAGGAAGGGACAATCGAATAGAGAAGACGACTGGAAAGTTGTGAATAAGGGTTCAACGAAGATGGTTCTTAAGAAAAATGATACTTTTAGACTACAAGTTGCTAATTCATTTAGTTCACTTAGAGATGAAGGTGACAGTGGCGGCAGTAATTCTTCAGGACCCATAGAGTCAGATAGGTGTACTAGCTTTCGTAGAAATGGAAGTGGGAAAAGCTCTCAGGTCAAGAGCCTAGGTAAGTCTCCCAAGGTCGGAGTAACCCATCCTCCGGATAAGTCTCGTTATTTGGTAATTGTAGGGGATTCACTATGCAGATATGTAGACAGGAAACTCAGGCATAAAGTTAGAGGAAAATATTTTTTTCCTGGAGCAGGTATGAAGAAGGTGGGTGAGTCAATAAATAACTGGATTGAGAAAAAAGATGTTATTTGTTTGATAGCTGGGGGAAATGACGTGCAGGATGGTAGAAGTGAAGAGCTGATTAGGTTGTATAGACAAGCCCTGGATAAGATCAGGAAAAGGGGTGCAGTTCCTGTGATGTGTGGTATTCTCCCTAGGCTTAGCCAAAGTTCAGAGTGGTGGTCTCGAGCTATAGGAGTAAATGCTAGGATGAAAGTCTTCTGTCGGGAGAATAATATAGGTTTTATAGACGGGTGGGATCACTTCACTAGTCGTAAGCATATGGGAAGGGATTTCTGGGGTACAGATGTGGGTAGTTAATCCAGCAGGTCAGGTCGCAGGTAGCGGATTACCCCGAAATTTGGGTACCACATGCCAAGGATTATCACAAGATAAGATCAATACATTAAATTCTCTCACAGGAAAGAACAGCAGCCCGTCAGTTAATATAAATTTGGATGAGGAATATAACAATTTTGTCATGACTCTTAAGAATAGTCAGAGAGACTATATTCCCATGAAACATTGCAGATCAAGAAAAAATGACCCTAAATGGATGAACAATAGAATAAAGAATCTTATAGGTATTAAAAGAGGAATATACAGGAAACTAAAAAGAGGTGAAGAGCAGGTGAGGCAGCAATATATACAGTTAAACAGGGAAGTTAAAAAGATAGTTAGAGAGTCGAAAAGAAAATACGAAGTTAGAATAGCAGGAGAAGCTAAAGAAAATCCTAAAGGATTTTATCAACATTATCAAACAAAATTTAAGGAAAAAGTCGGACCAATTGAAGTAGCCAATGGCCATATCACAGATGACGATAAAGTGATGTGTACATGTTTAAATGATTATTTCTTATCTGTATTTACAAATGAAAACTTGGAAAATATTCCGGAAGTAGAATCCATTTACAGAGACAGTCCCGATAATATACTTAGTTCAATAAATATTACGAGAGAGGAGGTAATAAAAGAAATAGATAAATTAAAGGCTCATAAATCTCCGGGACCTGATGGAATATATGCTAGAATATTAAAGGAATGCAAGGAAGAGCTTAGTTGTCCTCTAACTGCATTATTTAATAATTCAATAAAATTAGGA
This sequence comes from Halocaridina rubra, assembly GCA_037179515.1. Lineage (NCBI taxonomy): Eukaryota > Metazoa > Arthropoda > Malacostraca > Decapoda > Atyidae > Halocaridina > Halocaridina rubra. The sequence continues at coordinate 11,470 of JAXCGZ010002669.1, forward strand.
TCGGTACCCATGGAGTGGAAATTGGCAGATGTGGTACCAATATTTAAAAAAGGAGAACGTGTTTAAAAGAATAATTATAGGCCGGTAAGTTTAACGTCAACAGTGGGTAAGATTCTAGAATCCATAATTGCAAATAAAATAAGGGCACATCTAGAATTACACAGACTGATAAAACTTTCACAACACGGGTTTCTTAAGGGTTTTTCGTGTCTTACAAACTTATTGTCTTTTTATTCAGAAGTTTACGAGGCAGTAGATTGTGGCAAAGAATATGATACAATATATCTAGATTTTAGCAAAGCTTTTGATAGAGTTCCTCACAAAAGATTAGTTAAAAAGCTGGAAGCTCATGGTATAGGAGGAGCTGTGCTCAGATGGATCAAACAATGGTTAAAAGACAGAAAACAGAGGGTTTGCATAAATGGAGAGAAATCAGAGTGGGGCTCGGTTACAAGCGGGGTACCACAAGGCTCGGTACTGGGTCCTCTATTATTCATCGTATATCTAAATGATCTGGATTCGAATATCAGTAGTAACCTAAGTAAATTCGCAGACGACACTAAAATAGGTAGAACTATAAATGGAAAAGAAGACATTCATGCTTTACAGGAAGATCTAAATAGATTATCTGAATGGTCGGACAAATGGCAAATGGAATTTAATGTTGAAAAATGTAAAGTAGTTAAAATGGGTACTATAAAAGACAATACTAGTTATAAGCTAAATAACCATGAAATCATGAGTTCTCAGTGTGAAAGGGATTTGGGAGTTCTTGTGAGTAGTAGTCTTAAGCCAAGAGAGCAATGCACAGCAGTCAGAAATAAAGCAAACAGAATTTTAGGATTTATCTCAAGAAGCGTTAGCAATAGGACGGAAAAAGTTATTTTGCAGCTCTATCTTGCATTAGTTAGGCCCCATTTAGATTATGCTGTGCAATTCTGGTCACCCTATTATAGAATGGAAATTGAATCCTTGGAGAGAGTGCAACGAAGAATGACCAAGATGATACACAATATCAGAAATCTACCATATGAGGACAGATTAAAAAAACTTAATCTACATTCTCTAGAGAGGCGAAGAGTTAGGGGGGATATGATTGAAGTGTATAAATGGTTTAAAGGGATTAACAAGGGAGATATTAATAAAGTTTTAAAAATTCATGATCAAACCAGAACTCGTAATAATGGATTTAAGCTTGATAAATTTAGGTTCAGAAGGGAAATTGGTAAAAATTGGTTTGGTAATAGAGTAGCTGATGCATGGAACAAGCTTCCTAGTAGGATAGTAAATGCCAATACCTTAGACACCTTCAAATGTAGATTAGATAGACATATGACAGAGGTAGGGTGGGTATGAATAGGTTAGTGCTTATTAGAAAAATCATAAAAAGAAAAATAGAATAAATAAGTAGAGTAGAATAGAATAGGTTAGACATGCTGAAAATACAATTCAAAAATGGAGCTGCCTCGTGTGTGCCAGTAGGCATGTTGCAGTGTCCTCTATTCTTATGTTATGTTCTTATGTATGCAAGGGATGGAGTGCATCTTTCTAATTCAGGTGTCTCGGTATTGGCTGGTATGATAGACAGAGAGGTAGGGGGGTTTTGTTAGACACAAATAATGAAATGATTAATACTTGTGCAGAGAAATTAGTCAGTAAGGGTTCAGTAAATAGTGGGTCAAATAACTGGGAGTCTAAGGATAAGAACCATTTGTTACATAGAACAAATATTAACAAAAAGAATAGCCACAAGAAGGGTGAAGCTAGAGAAAGTTTAAAAGTATATTATACAAATAGCCGTAGTTTAGGTAACAAGATAGAAGAACTGAGAGCCATAGTATGTAGTGAGAGACCGGATATAATATGCATTAGTGAAAGTTGGATTAATTTAAAAAGCAAACACCTTAAATCTGAGTACATAATTACAGGATATAAACTTTATAATGCTGATCGTAGTGCAGATAAAAGAGGGGGAGGGGTAATTATGTATATTAAAGATAGCCTCAGAAGCTGCATTAAGTCTGGAATTAAGACAAATCTAAATTCAGAAACCTTATGGGTTGAAATTAAAAATAATATAGAAAGTCTAGTTGTAGGAGTAGTCTACAGACCACCTGATCTAGACAATATAGAGTCGCAAGTTATATATGATGAAATTTCTAAAGTGACCAGGTCAAATAGAGTTTGCATTGTAGGCGATTTTAATTTTAGACATATTAACTGGGAAACCATAACAGGTGATAGTAGCTCTAAGGGGTTTTTGGAAGTAGTAGAAGACAATTTCCTTTCTCAGCATGTACTTGAAGCAACACGGGGGGTGAATACACTAGATTTAGTTCTTAGTAATAGAGAGAATATGGTTACAAATTTAGAAGTTGGTGAAAAATTGGGCAACAGTGACCATGATTCCATTAGATTTAACATAATTTTCAAAGAAACTATAAAGGAAAATAAGAATATTGTTCCAAACGTTAGAGCAGGAGATTTTGAGGGCTTAAAAACTAAATTATCTAATGAGGTATGAGAAGGGATTTCTGGGGTACAGATGTGGGTAGTTAATCCAGCAGGTCAGGTCGCAGGTAGCGGATTACCCCGAAATTTGGGTACCACATGCCAAGGATTATCACAAGATAAAATCAATACATTAAATTCTCTCACAGGAAAGAACAGCAGCCCGTCAGTTAATATAAATTTGGATGAGGAATATAACAATTTTGTCATGACTCTTAAGAATAGTCAGAGAGACTATATTCCCATGAAACATTGCAGATCAAGAAAAAATGACCCTAAATGGATGAACAATAGAATAAAGAATCTAATAGGTATTAAAAGAGGAATATACAGGAAACTAAAATGAGGTGAAGAGCATGTGAGGCAGCAATATATACAGTTAAACAGGGAAGTTAAAAAGATAGTTAGAGAGTCGAAAAGAAAATACGAAGTTAGAATAGCAGGAGAAGCTAAAGAAAATCCTAAAGGGTTTTATCAACATTATCAAACAAAATTTAAGGAAAAAGTCGGACCAATTGAAGTAGCCAATGGCCATATCACAGATGACGATAAAGTGATGTGTACATGCTTAAATGATTATTTCTTATCTGTATTTACCAATGAAAACTTGGAAAATATTCCGGAAGTAGAATCCATTTACAGAGACAGTCCCGATAAAATACTTAGTTCAATAAATATTACGAGAGAGGAGGTAATAAAAGAAATAGATAAATTAAAGGCTCATAAATCTCCGGGACCTGATGGAATATATGCTAGAATATTAAAGGAATGCAAGGAAGAGCTTAGTTGTCCTCTAACTGCATTATTTAATAAGTCAATAATATTAGGATCGGTACCCATGGAGTGGAAATTGGCAGATGTGGTACCAATATTTAAAAAAGGAGAACGTGTTAAAAAGAATAATTATAGGCCGGTAAGTTTAACGTCAACAGTGGGTAAGATTCTAGAATCCATAATTGCAAATAAAATAAGGGCACATCTAGAATTACACAGACTGATAAAACTTTCACAACACGGGTTTCTTAAGGGTTTTTCGTGTCTTACAAACTTATTGTCTTTTTATTCAGAAGTTTACGAGGCAGTAGATTGTGGCAAAGAATATGATACAATATATCTAGATTTTAGCAAAGCTTTTGATAGAGTTCCTCACAAAAGATTAGTTAAAAAGCTGGAAGCTCATGGTATAGGAGGAGCTGTGCTCAGATGGATCAAACAATGGTTAAAAGACAGAAAACAGAGGGTTTGCATAAATGGAGAGAAATCAGAGTGGGGCTCGGTTACTAGCGGGGTACCACAAGGCTCGGTACTGGGTCCCCTATTATTCATCGCATATCTAAATGATCTGGATTCGGATATCAGTAGTAACCTAAGTAAATTCGCAGACGACACTAAAATAGGTAGAACTATAAATGGAAAAGAAGACATTCATGCTTTACAGGAAGATCTAAATAGATTATCTGAATGGTCGGACAAATGGCAAATGGAATTTAATGTTGAAAAATGTAAAGTAGTTAAAATGGGTACTATAAAAGACAATACTAGTTATAAGCTAAATAACCATGAAATCATGAGTTCTCAGTGTGAAAGGGATTTGGGAGTTCTTGTGAGTAGTAGTCTTAAGCCAAGAGAGCAATGCACAGCAGTCAGAAATAAAGCAAACAGAATTTTAGGATTTATCTCAAGAAGCGTCAGCAATAGGACGGAAAAAGTTATTTTGCAGCTCTATCTTGCATTAGTTAGGCCCCATTTAGATTATGCTGTGCAATTCTGGTCACCCTATTATAGAATGGAAATTGAATCCTTGGAGAGAGTGCAGCGAAGAATGACCAAGATGATACACAATATCAGAAATCTACCATATGAGGACAGATTAAAAAAACTTAATCTACATTCTCTAGAGAGGCGAAGAGTTAGGGGGGATATGATTGAAGTGTATAAATGGTTTAAAGGGATTAACAAGGGAGATATTAATAAAGTTTTAAAAATTCATGATCAAACCAGAACTCGTAATAATGGATTTAAGCTTGATAAATTTAGGTTCAGAAGGGAAATTGGTAAAAATTGGTTTGGTAATAGAGTAGCTGATGCATGGAACAAGCTTCCTAGTATGATAGTAAATGCCAATACCTTAGACACCTTCAAATGTAGATTAGATAGACATATGACAGAGGTAGGGTGGGTATGAATAGGTTAGTGCTTATTAGAAAAATCATAAAAAGAAAAATAGAATAAATAAGTAGAGTAGAACAGAATAGGTTAGACATGCTGAAAATACAATTCAAAAATGGAGCTGCCTCGTGTGTGCCAGTAGGCATGTTGCAGTGTCCTCTATTCTTATGTTCTTATGTTCTTATATCTAGATTTTAGCAAAGCTTTTGATAGAGTTCCTCACAAAAGATTAGTTAAAAAGCTGGAAGCTCATGGTATAGGAGGAGCTGTTCTCAGATGGATCAAACAATGGTTAAAAGACAGAAAACAGAGGGTTTGCATAAATGGAGAGAAATCGGAGTGGGGCTCGGTTACTAGCGGGATACCACAAGGCTCGGTACTGGGTCCCCTATTATTCATCGTATATCTAAATGATCTGGATTCGGATATCAGTAGTAACCTAAGTAAATTCGCAGACGACACTAAAATAGGTAGAACTATAAATGGAAAAGAAGACATTCATGCTTTACAGGAAGATCTAAATAGATTATCTGAATGGTCGGACAAATGGCAAATGGAATTTAATGTTGAAAAATGTAAAGTAGTTAAAATGGGTACTATAAAAGACAATACTAGTTATAAGCTAAATAACCATGAAATCATGAGTTCTCAGTGTGAAAGGGATTTGGGAGTTCTTGTGAGTATTAGTCTTAAGCCAAGAGAGCAATGCACAGCAGTTAGAAATAAAGCAAACAGAATTTTAGGATTTATCTCAAGAAGCGTTAGCAATAGGACGGAAAAAGTTATTTTGCAGCTCTATCTTGCATTAGTTAGGCCCCATTTAGATTATGCTGTGCAATTCTGGTCACCCTATTATAGAATGGAAATTGAATCCTTGGAGAGAGTGCAGCGAAGAATGACCAAGATGATACACAATATCAGAAAGCTACCATATGAGGACAGATTAAAAAAACTTAATCTACATTCTCTAGAGAGGCGAAGAGTTAGGGGGGATATGATTGAAGTGTATAAATGGTTTAAAGGGATTAACAAGGGAGATATTAATACAGTTTTAAAAATTCATGATCAAACCAGAACTCGTAATAATGGATTTAAGCTTGATAAATTTAGGTTCAGAAGGGAAATTGGTAAAAGTTGGTAATAGAGTAGCTGATGCATGGAACAAGCTTCCTAGTAGGATAGTAAATGCCAATACCTTAGACATCTCAAATGTAGATTAGATAGACATATGACAGAGGTAGGGTGGGTATGAATAGGTTAGTGCTTATTAGAAAAAATCATAAACAGAAAAATAGAATAAATAAGTAGAGTAGAATAGAATAGGTTAGACATGCTGAAAATACAATTAAAAAATGGAGCTGCCTCGTGTGTGCCAGTAGGCATGTTGCAGTGTCCTCTGTTCTTATGTTCTTATGTTCTTATATAAGACTGAATGAGTGAAGTTTCGATGGAAGGACAATTTCATTAATGATATGCGGGATAAGAGGCTAAGGTAACAGGATACGCGAGACAGGAAGAAGAGGGAAAGGCTAGCAAGAGACCGAGACCTCATAAAACAATGAGTTAAAGCTGAAACAAGCAAGAAGAAGAAGTTCTGGGTAAACTCTGCATTGAGAGTCACTGACATTCTGCCTCTAATATTATGTTGAAAGAGGGGAAGATTTCTTTTTACCTTCCATAGAGTAGTGTAATCCAATGACAGTTGAAACTCGCGAATAAGTATGAAGAATCTCTGAATGATTGATGGGGGAAGGTAACATCCTCTTGAAATGTGTCAATGACATCTCAACGAGAACATATTTATTTTTTTATATGTCAGGATTTTCATAATTATATTGAATATAGAATGATGTAGTCACCGTGGCTCAAGGGGTAGCGTCCGCGACTCTGAGGCGTCAGGTCGAAGGTTTGCGCCCCGTCACGGTCTGAGGTTAGCAAGGGCATGCACTCAGGGTAAGGATTGCATCTGCCAAAACAAGTCCTTCATAAGAAGGCAACCGTCCTAGCCCTTGGTAGAAAAGGGAGTCCATGGCGTAAAACTGGAACTGGAACATATAGAATGTAGAATGATGGGTGATTAGATTGAATTCAGATAAGCATAAAAAAGTATATGATAAATTATGCAGAGAAATGATCTGATTTTACGTCACGGACTCATTCTCCTTAATAAGGGTTAGGAGGTGCTTCCTTTCAGAGGACTTTGACTTTGGCAGTGCGTGATAGCTACCCCAAGTGAATGCCCTTTTTTTAATCTCAGACAGTGACAGGTCTCGACGTGGCCACCAGACGAATCAAAGTCACGTGATCTACCACGCGGCCTACATGGCAACCATAAATTATACGGAGAGTGACCCCTTAAAAACAATAATAGTTTCATTTTACTGAATAAAATGACCTGATTTCTTATTAAACTTATATTAAACTTATAATGGTGGACAAATTATTATAGTTATATACAAATACTTTATAGAAATATATAATTTTAGTCACTATTTGAGCAAAAAGATATATATATATATATATATATATATATATATATATATATATAATATATATATATATATATATATATATATATATATATATATATATATATATATAAATATATATATATATATTCCACCAATTAAATTAGGAATGAAAGATTCCTGGAAAGATTGAAGGAAGTAATTATCATTCTTCCTCTTAAAACATATAAACAATGGCCTGAAAAAACATCTTAAAGTTTCTTACAAAACAGAGAGATGAAATTCAATACATGACAGAATACTTGAGTATTCTTAGAATTTGAGTTTCTTTTCTTGAAGAATCTTATCTAACTCAAAAAAGTTCCATTTTTCTTTGCACTCATTAAAATGTCAAGATAATGCATATGAAAAAAGGAGTGACTTTTTCAGAATGGATTTTGAAGCATTATTTAGATATCTAGAGACAGTTCTAGACAACACTGTTTAACTCCAAGACATGATGTGTGGCGAACAAATTTTAGTAGGTAAAAGCACAAATTGTATAGCTCTCAAGACTTGAAAAGATGTTAATATAAACATATGAAAAATGAATAGTAGATCCAGAATGGATATTGAGGCATTATCCAGATATCTAGAAATAGTTCTAGATAAATTAAAGCTGATTGCTTTGTAGTGATAATATTTTACCATTTAAAGAAAATTACAATTATGACAGGGCAAGAAAGAGTTCATGAAAAGGGCAAAGTACTTTCAAAATGGCGTTTGAAGTATTACCTAGAACTCTAGCATGGCGTTTGAAGCATTACTTAGAACTCTAGACGCAATGCTAGATAAACCTTAATTGTTCGACTCTAGATATGCTCTCTACTGAAAAGAACGTACAAGATTAATATCAGAGTAACAGTTAGTAACCATTATAAAAAAAAGGATAATCATTCAGAAAATGGAATTTTAGGTATTATCTAAATATAATTTCGACTCCGTGTAACTTTCGCAGCTAACTTTTTGTTTTACCAAGTTAAAAAAAAGATAGTAACACTTATCAAAGTTGAGTTAAAATGAATATGGATATGATAGTATACTTTTTAAGATATCCAAAGATATTTATAGTATTTAAAAACCAATTCTTGACAGAAACCACCTCATCCACTCCTGTTTTCCTATCAAATGAAATATATCTAAGAGTAATTTTAATAATTTAAGAAGAAAGAAACAATCTTTAATAGAAAGGCATATGGAAAGATGTAGTGCTTTTAATGACTTTTAAAGCATCTTTTATAGTTAAAAGTTAAGTTGCATCAACGTCATTATAAAAGCAATGCTATTTAAAGAAGCTGATAAAAGGACTAATAAAAATGTGTACATTTAAGAAAAACCTTTGAAGAGTGATTTAGAATGAAAAGTTATTCATTAATGAATGTTCCACTCTATTTTCCTCTTACAGAGAAACCTAGTTTTTTTTTTGCTCTGGGTCATCCACCCCCTTTATAAGGGGGACAATGGATTTTCTATAAAGATAGATAGATTAGACTTTTAGTGGAACATACTGAAGAAGAGCAAAAACAAAAAAAAAATGCACTTCCAGTCTCAATAACTTAAGCATCCCAAGCAAGTTTTGAAGCAAGATTATCTTTTGTTTAGCAATGTTTATTCTTCTACAATATGTAGCAGAAATTTCATTGTCTGTAAAAAAAAAAAAAAAAAAAAAAAAAAATATATATATATATATTATATATATATATATATATATATATATATATATATATATATATATATATATATATATATATATATATATAGCACATTGCAAATATTACTAATTCAATATAGGTCATTAAACTAAGTAAAATATTCTCTCTCTCTCTCTCTCTCTCTCTCTCTCTCTCTCTCTCTCTCTCTCTCTCTCTCTCTCTCTCTCTCTCTCTCTCTCTCTCTCTCTCTCTCTCTCTCTCTCTCTCTTGTTTTATTAACACTATTCCACACCTTACTCTCCTTTTACCTCGTTTTACTAGCACTATCTCTTCAAAGGTTGTCTCCTCCTCAAATGACGAGCTCACCTTTGTCTTACTCTCTATTTCTACATTGTTTCGTAAACACTCTCCCTGATATATTGTCTCTTTTCCTGATATTACAAACACTAACCCTGGCTCCTGTTTCTCTTCGCCTAGTAGTATGCACAAGCGGAACCAAACATCCCGGGAAACTTCACGAGGAAGATAAAATCTAAGCAAAATATATTTTTCTTTATTCTTTTCTTCTTCCTCTTTAATCTGTATCCATATGGGTGCTGTTCCTTGGTAGCTTTTCCTGTATCTTGCTAGTCTGCTCCATCTTATCCTGTCTCGCGTATCCTGTTCCCTTAGTCCCTTATCCCACATATCATTTGCTATATCATCCTTCCATCGGACCCTCGGCCTTCCTCTTCTCTTCTTCCCTCCACCAAGCGGAATATATCATGAATCTTGAAATTCTTTTTCACTGCCAAACTTCTCTTTGCCTCGCTTATTTGCATTTCTATGAGGCTGCGATAAAAGAGCCGCTGTAAATATACTCTGGCGCAATTTGTAAGTTTGTGGGAGATGTATACGATTGCCTAGATGTAATTCTCTTTGAGGTGAGCAAACAAGTATGAGATTGAGTCACGATCAAGAGTTGTAGAAGAAGAACGTCTTAAAAGATATTTCGCTTTATAGAAGGTATCACTACTGAAATTTAAAAACATATAATGTGGATTTATGTGGCTCTAGGAAGTTACTAGTATGCAAAATAAAATTATATGCGATGGCCACATTCCCCTTTGTAAGGTGGGGGGGATGAGCCAAAAAAAAAAAAAACCTATTCACCACAATCCGTTATATAACTCAGTGACTTCTCTTAGCTCCTTGGGGATAAAGGGCCGTCATATATCCCCCCCCCCTTTCATCCTGCTTGGGTCAACTGCAAGGTAAGTGGGCAAGGAGTTTCTGCTGTGGGACAGAAAAATTATACGATAAAACTTAAGACTTAAATTGGACATCATCCAAGGATATATTGGTGAGTGGTAAGCAAAGAGCAGACATTGCAATAACACCTGATTGTATAAAAGAAATTTTTCATGGAATTTTGGTAGTAGATAGACACCGATATGCAGAAAATCAATAAATATATTCTCTTGCAACAGATAATCACAAATCTACCTTGCATCTCAGAGTTATAGATAAAAACAGTATTCGTACTTTCTTACGATGCATAATCACAGTCGTACCTAACTTGCGTATTTGATCAAAATACACCATCAATAATCAGACGTTTTTTGCAGTGTGTATAAATACAAATCTACCTCGCCGCTAAAATCAGAATTCTTCTTCTTCTTTGTCTTCATCTTCAACCCACATCTGTATAGGGTCGACGTTTTTCGCTAGCCTTTCCTATAATTCTTCTGTGTCGCGTATCCTGTTCCCTTAGACCCTTACCTCGCATATCATTTGCGATATTTTCCTTCCATTGGATCTTCAAATCAAAATAATAAAAAAAAAATAGAAAAAAAATTATTCTACTTCCTTACAATGCTCTACACGAAGCTACCTTGCTGCATCTCAAACTGAAATACAAAAATAAACCTATTTTTTACGACGCAAATACAAAAACAGTTTACCTCGCAAATCAAATGTTCCGGTTTTACGTCACGGACCCCATTTTCTACCAAGGGCTAGGACGGTTGCCTTTTTGCGAATGACTTGCTTTGGCTTTTGTACTCGTTACCCTGAGTGCATGCCCTTGCTAACCTCAGACCGTGACGGGGCGCGAACCCTCGACCTGATGTCTCAAAGTCTCGGACGTTACCGCTTGAGCCACGGTGACTACCTCGCAAATCAAATAAAAATGCAATATCTATAATAGCATTTTCTGACGACACAAAGTATAAAATTACTTTATTATATGTGAATACATGACACACAGTTTACCCATGTTCGAGATTTAAACCTAGGACACATAATCAGTGTGCTAAGGAAAAAAGCTGATGGTGTAGTTGGCAGCGCCTTGGCAGTCTGATTACGTGTACTAGGTTCGAATCCGAGCCAAGGGTAAAATACGTTTCATAAAGTTACCTTGCTTCATCTCGCATTAAAATTACTGTTTCATTTCTCCTGCAACAAAACGTCATTGGAGTTTTCAGTGCAGTTATGCCGAGGCCGTTTCATTGTCCAGCACTGGCATCAGGAAGATCGTAAAGCCTTTAATTGCGATGCTTCTCTGACGTATCTCTTATCAGACTTCATACACCAGCAACTACTGGACGCTCTATAATAACGCGAACAAAATGAGAGAGGGAAATTTCTGCCATGTTTTACTCTGAACATCATGGATAATTGCGTGTCTCGAACTGCAGTCAGTACCTTTGGCTACAGTATTATCATGTTATGAGTATGAATGTTTTTTCAAAATGAAAACGAGAACCGTCGTAGCGTAACCGGTAGAGTGTTCGACTCGGGAGGAGACTGCCCCGCGTTCGAGTCCACGGCGGGGTGATAGAAACGACATCCAGCCTAAGACAACCAGCTTGAATCTATTTGTGTTCACCCCCAAATGGGGACTAATACAGACAGATTAAACTCAAATAAGAACAAACAATAGTTTTAAGGCAGCAGTTCACATTTCATAGGAGGTCACTGTTTTTATTTAGCCTCTTGGAGGCTGATGCTTGGCTTTGGCTCAAACCAAACACGAGTTTATTGTGAATATATATATATATATATATATATATATATATATATATATATATATATATAAATATATATATATATATATATATATATATATATATATATATATATATATATATATATATATATATATATATATATATATATATATATATATATAGATAGATAGATAGATAGATAGATAGATAGATAGATAGATAGATAGATAGATTGATAGATATAGATATAGACATATATATATATATATATATATATATATATATATATATATATATATATGTGTGTGTGTGTGTGTGTGTGTGTGTGTGTGTGTGTGTGTGTGTGTGTGTGTGTGTGTGTGTGTGTGTGTTTGTGTGTGTGGAGAGAGAGAGAGAGAGAGAGAGAGAGAGAGAGAGAGAGAGAGAGAGAGAGAGAGAGAGAGAGAGAGAGAGAGAGAGAGGGATTATTCTCTTATGATAAAAAATAAATTTTTCTGATAGTTTGCTTTGTGAAATAAACAATTCTTAACTCCATTTCTTACGCAAAACACTCGATGTAGACTTTCCATGCCCCCCCTACCCCTAATAATCATAGGGGGAAGCGCTGGGAATCAGGGTTTAGGGTGGGGGGAAAGGGAAATCGAATGATATGCAGCAGAAATGAAGAACCAAAACCTTTATGCCAAAAATAAAAGTGTCGAAAAAACACATTTTTGGGGCGTCCTAATCTAACCGAACCGAACTTAACCTAGACTAACCTAACCAGCCTAACCTAGGTGAATGCGTCTGGCCTAAACGGGGGCTTTACTCTCGGACCCCCTTAGGATTAATTTTTCCCTGACCGGAGGACGTACCCTTAGGGGTACATATGGACCCCAAAAGCTGCCGATTTCTCTAAACAGGTTTGATCGATTTCAATATACGGCTAAAATGTGAAACTCACCTTAATATGACTCTGAGGACTAGTTTCCAAGGTTGTCAATGAAAACGGTCCAAGAAAGTTCCCTAATAATCGCTCACTTTTTAACCACACTTCTTACGCTTTTTCTTCTTGTGAACCGGCACAGAATTGGAGCAATACCACAAACGCTTTTTCTTAGTGAATAATAAGATAGAATTACACTGTAGGCAGTTCAAAGATATTGGTAGAGCACCGTGCTCACGAAAAAAAAGTGATTGCTTGCCCGTCTTTACTGTAATATTTAAAATAAAGTTTTGCAATTATGGAAAAATAGTCGTAACTACAGCCGGCACAAACACTAATCAGCTCGACAATGATACAAAAATGAGTAGTAAGAGAAATGAAGAAAGAACGTTCGTGATTGGCTGAAAAGGACCAATGAAAATAAAGCTTACAAATAATTAGTCCATAATACATCACAAGTAAGCAAAAGACAATAAGAAACGCATTAGGAGCGAATATGCGTGACTGTGTTCACGACTCCAAGAGACTTTGTAAACTAACCAAGATGGCTATTTTTTGTTTATTTTCGTTCCTTCATTATTATGAGGCGGCACCGGGAATATATGGAGTTCATTATTATTGTCTTAGTGAGATCTATCATTCTATTTAATATAAAAAAAGCCATTTTCCATTAATCCCCTCTTCTAAAATAATACCCATAGCTATATCTATCAATCTATCTATCTATCTATCTATCTATCTATCTATCTATCTATCTATCTATCTATATATATATATATATATATATATATATATATATATATATATATATATATATATATATATGTATATATATATATATATATATATATATATATATATATATATATATATATATATATATATATATATATATATATATATATATATATATATATATATATATATATATATATATATATAATATATACATATATATATATATATATATATATATATATATATATATATATATATATATATATATATATATATATATATATATATATATACATAATATATATATATATATATATATATATATATATATATATATATATATATATATATATATATATATATATATATATATATATATATATATATATATATATATATATATATGCTTAAAGTTTCTTAACTTTAAAACTTTGATATCTCGGTAGCCGCTCATGCAATTTTGATATTGCATGATATTACATGATCGACTACCCAAATATCAAAGTTTTAAATTTACGGAATTTCAAAAGCGTTTTTGTGGTATTTTGTAGCTTTGCCTCTTAGCCCTGTACAGTACCAGGCGCCTCAGATAAAGTGGTTCTTAAACTAGGAATTTGCAGGGAGGGTGTAGCTCACTCCTAAAATTCGAATAAACTCATCCTCTTTTCCTAGAAGTTTATATTTGGATGGTATTACAGTGCATAAAATGTATGTAAAAATAATATTCCGAGTTATGTTCTGGTTTTACGTCACGGACTCCCTTTCTACCAAGGGGTTGGACGGTTGACTTCTTGCGAAGGACTTGTTTTGGAAGATGTAATCGTTACCCTGAGTGCATGCCCTTGCTAACCTCAGACCGTGACGTGGCACGAACCCTCGACCTGACGCCTCAGAGTCGCGGACGCTACCGCTTGAGCCACGGTGACTACTGAGCCACGGTGACTACTGAGCCACGGTGACAACTATATTCCGTCTTATGTATCATATTAAATTACAACAGTTTTAAATCTGTTATTAATATGTTTTCGAGCTGAAAATTCTTAGTAAATATTGCAATTAATGCAAATAAGTTTTTTTTATTTACGTTTTATGTTTTATGAGTCACTATTAGTCCCCATTTGGGGGAGGACGCAAATCAATTAAATCTGGGGATTGAAGGCAGGAAGACCTGCCTATCGCCGCGCTGTGGGGTCGAATATGGGTCCATTTCCTTCCGAGTCTAGCACTCTACTGGAAGCGTTACAGCGGCTCCCGGACTCTACTTATAGTATTACTACTGTATGTGCTTAAAGGTTCATTTTATGTTAACGCAGATAGTATAAAATTAAGCTACAATTACGTGGCTAATTATTGGTGTAATTTTTTCCAGTTCACTAGATTGTAATAAAAAATTATTTGTTTCTTACAGAAAAGCAACCGTAAGCATTTAAGGTGCCACATGCAAATCAATTTTAACAATGGGACACGAAATGCATACGTTTAAAAAGAGTCACTGGCCCGATTTCTTAAACAGTGTAAACCTAGGCTACCATATTGTTAGTTAGCTAGACACACACAAATGGATTTCAAAGACGCATCTGACGCGGTTCTGTGTATGGCTAGGATCCTCCCATGGGGGGGATCCTAGCCATACACAGAGCCGCGTCAGATGCGTTTACGAAATCCATTTGTGTTTGTCTAGCTAACTAACAATATGGTAGCCTAGGTTTACATTGTTTAAGAAATCGGGCTACTTGCATATTCATAACAAATATGAATTGTCAAAACTGCAATTGAAAGCACGAATAACAGTTGTTCTAATCATATTCTTTTCACTATTTTAATTCTACGTGACCTTTATTTCCACTTTTGGTCAATATTACGGCGTGGATGCAAGAAATGAACTATTAATATGAGGGATGGAGAGAGATGGATTCAGACAGTCGACATTTGACTCTGGCAAAGGGTTATGAGGCTATTCGAGGACGCATCGGAAGACCAATGGAAAATTCCTCTCTCTAATGAGTGTGACTCTGGGACGGACAAAGGAAAATTACCCTCATAGGGTCTGGGCACCAAGAAAACAGATAGCAAAGAGAAAAAGAGATGGGAAGTGTTGTGATTTGTCAGATGTGAAGGCATTGTAAAAGATACAACTTTTGTTCCGGTTTTACGTAACCAACTCCCTTTTCTACCTAGGGCTAGGACGGTTGCCTTCTTGCAAAGGACTTGTTTTGGCAGATGTAGTCGTTACCCTGAGTGCATGCCCTTGCTAACCTCAGACCGGGACGGCGCGCGAACCCTCGACCTGACGCCTTACAGTCGCGGACGCTACTGCTTGAGCCACGGTGACTACATTGTAAAAGATACAACGAATAGAAAAAAAAACAAGAGAGTTTATGACACTGATACAGAAGAAACAAGTCCGTTTTGCAAGAGGTACTGAGAGAACAACATCTGGAGATTTTATTTCGCAATATGAAAATAAAGACACAAAGAAAGAGGAGAAGGCAGTGACAGAAATACATAATGGATTCTGCAGCAGAGCGGGGGAAAGAAAGCAAAGCAAGGCGCTGAATAGTTTATTATGAGTGGCAGCAGATACAAAATGAGTGACATTCCATGGTGACCCAAGGTCCAAGTGGATATAGCACTCCGGTAAGGTAATATGTATGATATGTTAGTTCAGCTTTAATTGTTCAAAACTCAATATACTTATGAGGGCATCATATATCAGGAGAAAAAAAATACAATTTAAAATACCTGTTTCAATACTAACATCTGAACTAATTTTGATTAATATCTACACGTCCCTCTTAAGTATTTTAGAGTAAGAAAACTTCAAGTTAGGTAATACATGATATTTGCCTTTCTATGTATCACTATTAACCTCAAATCGAATGGGAGTGGATATAGACAGATTGGAGCTGGAGAATCAAGGTCGGATGCCCTTGCTAACGCCCCACGGTAGGCGCAAACTCGAGTTTGTCACTTTCCTAGTCGAGCTCTCTAATCTCTGAGCTACTTTATAAACTATGAATTAAACGGATAACGGAGTGCAAAGATAAATTATATTTACTAATGATTGAGGGAGGGATTTGTCTTCTGTGTCAAACTACAGGATAGTTCAGGCTTTCTCCAAGTCCAGTCGCTGGGGAATGCAGGGCACCACTCCCATTGCCGACCCTACGCCCTGAAATATGGAGAGAAATGGTGTCAGGAAAAGAGCATTCGGTGGTTAAGAATAATTTTATGCACCTTAACATAACCCATCCGAGAGACCAGTATCACCACCACTTCCTGAAATGAGCTTCGCAAATGTATAAACACCCAAGTTCACCCTATTAAGGAAAGTAAGGCTTTAGGTTACGTGGATTAGGTTAGGTTAGGTTGAATTACCTTAGGTTAGGATAGTTAGGCTAGTTAAGTCACCCACCCCCGCCAATCAATGTCGGCAATAACACACACAAAAATAATAGTGATTTACGAGAAAAACAATTATAAGAATAATTCAAAACACATTGAAACCTATCAGAAAAAAATATGGTTTAGTCTAAAAATACAAGGGGTGTATATAAGGATTTAGCTGCATTCGGTTACAAAACTGGCTCCAAATCGAGGAGAAGGTGTTAGGAAGGACATACAACCACAAAACTTAAACCAAAATCAAACTAAAACTGCAAAAGGAGATGGGAGAGAGCTGCAGATAAAGATGAAAACAGTCCACCCTCAACAGTATTTACAGATGAGAAATCATGAACAGAAAAAGACATCATCTTTTTTTTTTTTTCTACAACGACGACCAACATCATTTCTAGAGTCGGCAAACGGAGCATGACGCGTTCCAGATGAAGAGATTTCGCTCTCTGTTCCTGGAATATTCCAGGAAAGAGAAAAGAGAACTGGAATGGATTTAGAGAGCAAATACATATACATACAAATGAACAGGCAACAGGAATGGAATAAAGTAAAAAGAATATAATAAATATATAAAGTAATGATGCGGTCGCATCTATTCCAAGATTCTAAAGAGAGTATTTTAAATCTTGGATCGTTAAAGAATGGAAAAGCCATTCGTAAGAAAATGAAAATATTCTAGTCTCTAATGAGTATGTTCTATTTAAGTGTCTGTGACATATACAACAACAATAGTGCCTAGAAGTTTGTGCCTTTTTTCAGTATTAAAAGAGGCTAAATTGGATTAAAAAAAAAAAAATAATATATATATATATATATATATATATATATATATATATATATATATATATATATATATATATATATATATATATATATATATATATATATATATATATATATATATATATATATATATATATGCAATGTGACTAGATAAGCAAGTAAATAACTAAATAAACGTACAAATAAATAAATAAATGACATATAAAAACGAAAGTACAACAGTGTTGAAGGAGCAGCGCACTTCAGCAAATTTTTTTACTTCAAGGGAAATTATAAATGAAAAAAACAATGAAACTTGCAGGAGTGATATATATAAGAACATATAAATTCAACCGTGTATTCATAAGCCATTCGTTCTTGCATATAATTGTATGTTATTAAAAGGAAAAGTGGATGTAGTCACCGTGGCTCAAGCGGTAGCGTCCGCGACTCTAAGGCGTCAGGTCGAGGGTTCGCGCCCGGTCACGGTCTGAGGCTAGCAAGGGCAAGCACTCAGGGTAAGGATTGCATCTGCCAAAACAAGTCCTTCGCAAGAAGGCAACCGTCCTAGCCCTTGGTAGAAAAGGGAGCCCGTAGACGTAATACCGGAACATTTAAAGAAAAAGCGGACATTTCAGGAGACACGAACTTTCTGAAAAGTATCTGGTTTTTACGTCACGGAATCCCTTTTCAACCAAGGGCTAGGACGGTTGCCTTCTTGCGAAGGACTTGTTTTGGCAGATGTAATCGTTACCCGGAGTGCATGCCCTTGCTAACCTCAGACCGTGACGGGGCGCGAACCCTCGACCAGACGCCTCAGAGTCGCGGACGCTACCGCTTGAGCCACGTTGACTACAACTTTCTGAAATGTATATGTGTATAAACTCTAATAGTATGTTAACAATACACGCTCTTCTTAATTCTCATATTTTTCATTTTGTTGTTGAGGAGAAAACTCGAGTTATTATCCTTGGTACAAGCAAGCGGGAAAAGGTACAATCAAGATATGGTCATAGCATACAATCGAATCTCTGAAAGAGAGAAAAATTCATATACAGTCCAATCTAGTACTTACCCTCCCGGAAAGAGAGACAAATAATCTGCAAAGAAAACAAATAAAGGAATTTATTAACTCAACAGATTAATATATATAGATAATTGAGAATACGATTATAATAAAAAAAGACAAAAACAGTTGTGTAATATACTAAAACTGCCATTTCAAAGCACTGTAGCAGAGTGTAGTGTAGGCTTTTACTAGTGCCATAGTATTGTGCAATGAGTGCCATTCAAATGTTCTATAAATCTGTACAGAGAGAGGCACTTAAAGAAGACACGGCACTCTACATTTAATGAAAGCAATAAAATGGCAACTGTTTTGTACAATAAGTCACTGGAGATTATTGAATTGCACAGTAAGGTGATAAATGTACTGTTTCACTATGCAATGTGGCCCATTTAAAAGTATTATGGCACTGCACTAATGAGCCACTTAAATATACCAACTTGGTGCATACTGACAGCCATTTAAATGTACCAATTTAATGTACGCTGAGAACCACTGATATGTACTAATTCACTGTAAATTGAAAGTTAGTTAAATGTACCATTTACTGTGAACTGAAAAACATTGAAATGTATTTTTGATCTGCACAGTGTGGTCTTTTATTAAATGACTCAAATAGCACAATAAAACGCCATTTAAAAATATTACTACTTTGTACAGTGCAGGCAGTGTAAGAGTACTATTGTACAGTACAATGGAAAAAAAGCACATAGTGCACTATTGTGCAGCAAAAAGAGAGCCAGTTAACTGTAATGTTCAACTTTACAATAAGATATAGCCTTTAAACGTCAAATTGTTCTTAAAACGGACTCACGAAAACGTACTATTGCACTGTACAAAGAGAGTTTTGGCGGGTTTGGTAATGAAAATAACCAACTGAAAGCAGATCTGCATCAGCATATATATATATATATATATATATATATATATATATATATATATATATATATATATATATATATATATATATATATATATATATATATATATATATCTGAAACAACATTGCATCAGTAGTCTTATACTGACTGTTTAGTTGTTTTGTTCTACATGCTTTTCTTTTTTCCTCATTCCCGTGAGCTCAAGATGACCATTTATCGTTACTCTTTCACTCTATCTATCTATATGTCTATCTATCTACCTACCTACCTATCTATCTATCTATCTATCTATCTATCCATCTATCTATCCATCTATCTATCTATCTATCTATCTATCTATCTATCTATCTATCTATCTATCTATCTATCTATCTATCCATCTATCTATCTATCTATCTATCCATCTATATTTCAGTTAAGAAAATAAACAAAAAACGCAGGTAAAAATAACCAAACCGTTTTCTTTCAATGGTTTCCATCAAAGGAATTCTTTCAAAATTTCAGCACTCAAGGTTTGAGGTTAGATTGAGCATTAACCTAACATAAATTAACCCAACGTAACCTAACCTAACAATTTAGGGGGATATTTAATACACTTGGGGTCGCTAACTTTTACTTGATCCTAATCTTTGTTATGGGGTAAAAATGTCTACATTTATTCTTCTTTCCTTTTCTAAGGAATTCTATTTTCATTTACGGAGGCACACCAAAAAGCCAAACTAAACTCGACAGAATAAGGAACAGTTTCAAGGGAATCTTAAAACCACCATTCAGAAGGTTATCCTGTGTCATGAAATTTCCTTCAAAATACATCAATTTTCATTGGTCTCGAATATTTTCCTCATAGATTTCAAACTAAACTCGAAAGAATAAGGAACAGTTTCAAAGGGAATCTTAAAGCCACCATTTAGAAGGTTCTCTCGTGTAATGAAATTTCCTTCAAAATACATCAAGTTTCCTTGGTCTCGAATATTCTCCTCATAGATTTCAAACTAAACTCGACAGAATAAGGAACAGTTTCAAAGGGAATCTTAAAACCACCATTTAGAAGGTTCTCTCGTGTAATGAAATTTCCTTCAAAATACATCAAGTTTCCTTGGTCTCGAATATTCTCCTCATAGATTTCAAACTAAATCCGAAAGAATAAGGAACTACTGATTGAAAAAATCTTAAAACCATCAATTAGAATGTTATCTTGTGTAATGACATTTCCTTCAAAATACATCAATTTTCATTGGTCTCGAATATTTTCCTCATAGATTTCCTGTTTCTATGCACTTTTACTTTCATTAAACGGATAGCTAAAAATAATTTCCGATCCTTTCTTATTATTATTATGAAAAAAGAGACAAATGTAATTTCGATTTTTAAAGAAATATTCACAGATCTGCTTTGCTTGTCTCGTCTCTCTCATTCTCTTTTCTTCAATTTTTTCCTCCTGATTTTAGCATTAAAGGGCAAACCAAAGATACTAAATAACTGTAAGTATTAATATTAAATATATTACGATTCCTTTCATATTTCTGGAAAATCTTTCTGCAGATGTGATTAGAAAATCATTATACTTTTATTTCTAGTTTTCGATATTTCTTTTTCTTATCACATATAAATTTGTTTTTCGAGACTTCTTATTCCAAGCCTGTTTTCTCTATGACCTTCCGTTTATAAAAAAAAAAAAGCCAAAACAAGCCCGAACATAGATTTATGATAACAATTCCTTAATAACTTTGTCAATTCCCTCATCGCATATTGATATCTTTCTCTCCTTTCATTTACCTATTCTAAGCCTTCCCTTTTACGCAGTTACTAATTACTCTTTCCATTTTCATTTATCAGTGTTCTCCTTCTATCCAATCTGCTTCAGTTAGAACAAAAAGAAACACATTTGTTGTAATAAGTATGAGAGAATATAAGAAAAAAAAAATACTCATGCATGATCGGAGCTCAAGGGGGACACTTAAAAGCTTTTGAATAAAGTTTGAGGAACTCCTGTCGCAATGTTCATTTGGAAATATTGATAATTCATGACTGTCAAGATACTGTCATATCAAAAGCAGCTGTCATTATTATTATTATTATTATTATTATTATTATTATTATTATTATTATTATTATTATTATTATTATTATTATTATTATTATTATTATCATTCTTATTCTTATTATTATTATTATTATTATTATTATTATTATTATTATTATTATTATTATTATTATTATTATTATTATTATTAGTAGTAGTAGTAGTAGTAGTAGTAGTAGTAGTAGCAGTAGTAGTAGGGTCATCATCATCATCCCAGTGCTCTATCATTGGCCGTGGTGGTGGTGAGGGAAGTCCTTCACGCCACAATAGGCGACTACGAGGGACAGGGGAGGAGGAGCTTGGTATATAGAATTTAATTTGTAGAGAGGAGGAAGTATATATATATATATATATATATATATATATATATATATATATATATATATATATATATATATATATATATATATATATATATATATATATATATATATATAATTCATTAGTAATGGTAGCGTGACTCGAATAAATCTGTCACGAGCTGACGATATGTCATAGGATTATTAGTAAGAAACAGACTGATTATATTATTATTGCATTTTGCTCTAAGACTATGTTAACTGTCTACTAGACTCATAGACTGAGTTAATGACAAACTGGTCATGCCAACAGGGCTACTGAGATAATCTTACTGAGTCACTGGCCGTAATTGTAAAATGAAATTGAAACATCTGTGCTTCTAAGATGGAATATGCTATCGAGAAGGCAGTGTAATATTTTTTTTTCATAGAATATAGATCTTACATAATGGGTGAGGATGCAAATTCAAACACACATGTCACCGAGAGTCTGTTTTGGGCAAAGTTGCCTTAGTTCGATGATGCCATGCTTTTGGAATTCAGTGAAGTCATCAGACTGACCTCCTATCTACTAAAATTCATACATCATGTATAAAGAAGGCAGAAATAAATCGAACTGGGAAGCATTCCTTACATGAGTTTATTTTCAGGCTACAACTGCAGATGACATCTATTAAATCTCTCTCTCTCTCTCTCTCTCTCTCTCTCTCTCTCTCTCTCTCTCTCTCTCTCTCTCTCTCTCTCTCTCTCTCTCTCTCTCTCTCTCTCTCTCTCTCTCTCCTAAGGACCTGTCATATATTGTAAAGTCTCTCTCTCTCTCTCTCTCTCTCTCTCTCTCTCTCTCTCTCTCTCTCTCTCTCTCTCTCTCTCTCTCTCTCTCTCTCTCTCTCTCTCTCTCTCTCTCTCTCTCTCTCTCTCTCAGGCCCGGTCAAGTATTATTAAGTTATGAGGCTTTAGGGCAGAGAATTATACGGTCTCAAAAACAATTCCAAGAGGAATGTGTCAGAGGAATTACGAAACACTATTTCTAATTTCATTCAATAACAATGGTAATGACAATTCTGGGAAAATGGATGTAAGAATACGTTTTAAAGGAAATTCAGGAATTATATGTGTTAGGTTGCGAATCATAGTTTTATGAACGACTACCATTTTCTAACGCTTCCACTCTTCATCTATCCGGGCAAGCGAATATCACTGAGTTAAACTTGGTCTGTTTTCCGCAGTGGCTATCTATCTATCTATCTATCTATCTATCTATCTATCTATCTATCTATCTATCTATCTATCTATCTATCTATCTTCTATCTATATGAGATTTCTATCCCTCCCTTGCCTCCAGGAGACTAGTAATTAGCTTTTAATCAAATATTTTCTACCGTATGCCTTTCTCAACACAAACCTTCTACTTATTCGAGCCAGGGACAGGCACCGACTTGAGTTGGCTTGCTTCTCCAGTGGTTATATTTCCATCTGGCTATGTAATTTTTGGTATTAACAGCATATCGCCAAGTTTTCCACTATCCTTTGGATGGATGAGCTAGATTTTGACTAAAGCCTTTACTGCCTCATACTCCTCCTGACAACAGCCCTTATCCAGTTATCTAAGTTTGGATCCTACACCGGCTTTACGCCACGGACTCCCTTTATCAACCAAGGGCTTGGACGGATGCCTTCTTCCGATGGACTTGTTTTGGCAGATGTAATCGTTACCCTTAGTGCATGCCCTTGCTAACCTCAGACCGTGACGGGGAGCGAACCCTTGATCTGAAGCCTCAGAGTCGCGGACGCTACAGCTTGAGCCACGGTGACTACATTGGATCCTACATCGAATTGGCTTTTTTTTTCGAGTTGTTGCCTAACTGTATATCTGTATTTTTATCAATATATTATTCTGTTCCTCGTTATCCTCTCAGAGAATGTTTGGTTTTGATTCAAGTTTACGGTCGAAGTCTCTTCCCAACGCCAACCCATTTCATTTTCCGGATTTCGGACTGGAAGTGACCTGAACTGGCTTGACTCCTCCAGTGGCTAAGTTATTGCTTCTCGAAGCAAATCCAATTTAATGAAGATCTCGTAATTTTTGGATTCTTGGAAAACACAGTCATAAAATATTTTACTGTTACCTCTTTCATAATCTGAAATTAACTGGAGATCTTTTCACCTCAGTTTGGAATTATTCCCTTCTTTGTGGAAGATTTTTGAGAAGTATTAGGAGAAAGAGGATAAAGGGGGGTTTCCCAGTCCCCTCACCCCGCCCCTTTCAGTCAAGTTTACAGAATACTTTGGAGAATGCAACCAGCATCCCCAAATAACGATAAAAGACAGGAGAAATATGCACAGCAAGAACTAACGAGAGAATGAAACATGAAAGGAAGATGGTTTAAATCATATTATTCCTTCACACCTGACAAGTCACAACACTCCCCATCATTTACTTTTTGATTTCTGTAATAAGACTTCCTTCACACCTGATAAGTCACAACACTCCCCATCATTTACTCTTTGATTTCTGTAATAAGACTTCCTTCACACCTGATAAGTCACAACACTCCCATCATTTACTCTTTGATTTCTGTAATAAGACTTCTTCACACCTGACAAGTCACAACACTCCCCATCATTTACTCTTTGATTTCTGTAATAAGACTCCTTCAGTTACAGTTCTCTTCCTACTCTTATATCTACACCGACTATTCTGGTGCGTTCGTCACATATCTCTTACTATCCTACCACATTTGACATTTCACAACACTCCCAATCTCTGTTCCTCTTCACTTTATTGTTTCCTTGGTGCCCGGGCCCGATGAGGGTAATCTTCTTTGCCCGACCCGGTGTCACATTTATAAAAACTACTCAACAGAAGAGTATTCAACCACCGCGACATGTACAGAGAATATAAATTTTGTATAATTTCATATAATTAAAAAAAAATTGCTTGCCACCGTCGAGAGCAATTATGAATATAAAAAAAACCCAGCAAATAAACATATATTACTTAGGTATTACAATTACATATAAATTTGCATAAAATAAAAATAAAGAGATACTTAAGGATGAATAACACATCGAAATCTTCAAATAACTGAAATAAAACAATAATGACAAAACTTTGCAAAAAAATAAATAAATATATAAATAAAAATTAAAAAATCATCACATTCAATGACTTTCCTTACCTAGAAATGAAGTAATTCATAAATTTACGAAAACAAAAACTTAATATGCCAACATAAACATTTACAAATTACAACAGTTGGACGAATGAGCAACACTTCCAGTAACTATTTCTCAAACAGACAATCTGTTTGTAACTAAAAATGCATCCACCAAATCAGCGAGCAAAGCCATCATAACCCTAAAACAGAAAAAAAAAAGTTTACCCCAGGACATCAATCTCAGTGATACATAACGTCATGCGAGAGAGAAAGAGAGAAGAGAGAGAAAAAAAGAGAGATGTCATATCCTTTGGTAATCAAAAAAGAAGATTGACTTGCCCACAAATTGTCATAAAGGGAACAGAAAATGATACAGATGGCGAGAGAAGAGAATTTTGTATTTTGTTAGAAAAAACAAAGAATTGAATTGTGTGGCTTGAAGGACTGATACAGTTGTAGGGAGAGAGATAAAGGCACGATTTCTTAAACAGTGTAAACCTAGGATACCATATTGTTAGTTAGCTAGACATACACAAATGAATTTCATAAACGCAACTGACGCGGTTCTGTGTATGGCTAGGTTCCCCCCATGGGGGGATCCTAGCCATACACAGACAGCGTCAGTTGCGTTTATGAAATCCATTTGTGAGTGTCTAGCTAACTAACAATATGGTATCCTAGGTTTACACTGTTAAAGAAATCGGGCCTAAGATTCAGAGTATGAATACACACAATACTAGATATAACCACAATACTTGTGCAATGCACCGATAGAGAACATGTCCATAAGAGGAGTATACCACTAAAATATAAATATGCTCGTTTTATGTCACTCTTAGTCCTCGGTATGGGGGTGGACACAGACAGAGTATAACTGGGGAATTTAGACTGGCTGGCCTTTCTAGCTCCCCACGGTGGCCTCGATCGCGGCTCTATTAATTTTCTAATTGAGCACTATGACCACTTGGGACTGTGTTCTCAGTGTATCATTTACATAATGTTAGATAAAGGTGTTCTCCGCCCTTTGAATACAAATAGAAAATATTGGTTGGCCAAAGGAATTCTTAACCCCTCGTGGAATGCATACCAGGAAGGTGCTGTTGGACAGCTCTCCACTTCTCCGATTATGAACTGAAAATACAAGCTGGCAAAAGGAATTTTTCACCACTCCTGGAATGCATCAGCAGAGTATGTGTTTATGCCATGTGTGCATTCGTCAGTTACTGTTGGAGAATCTAGTTTTTCGCTCCTCTGATCATATATAGGAAATGATCCGGTTTTAATGCACAGACTCCCTTTTCTATTAAGGGATAGGACGATACCTTCTTTCGAGGGACTTTGGTTTTGGCAGTGCGACCTTTACCCTGACTGAATGCCTTTTCTAGCCTCAGACTGTGGCGGCTTTCAAACCGACGACCCGTGGAATCAAAGTCGAGTGCGCTACCATCTTGGCACGGAGACCACGATCATAAGTAGAAAATTCAGGATAGAAGAGGGAATTCTTGGGCCCTTTTCCCCTGACCAAACTAAAGATATCACAGGCCGGTAAAAATAAGGCGTTTTTACCCCCCCTAATTTGAAGCAGTGTTCATCCTTGTGTGATATTACCTCACCACTGCCTTTTCCTTGACCTTTTTGTTTTCCTTCGTCTTGGTGTTTTCTCGTGCCCGGGCCTTTATGGATTAGAGCAGTTTTTGTCTGTCCCGGTGTCACACTCATTAAAAAAAAAGACAAAATGCACAGATAAATACCAACAAGATTCTGGCAGATTAGAAAGAAACTTTTCATCCTTCAGGTCATAAGTAGACAATATAAACTGGCCAAAGAAATTCTGAAAAAATGAGAGTTCACAGGGAGGCCAAATAGAATCGTCACTTTCATTACCAAAATAAAAGAAGGAAAGTTGACCAAAGGAATTCCGATGAAAGAAAAGCAAAAATGGAAAAATTGTCACCCTTCTCATGAAAACTAAACAATACAGTCTGTCCAAAGAAAATCCTCACTCTGTGGTCATAAATAGAACTTATAAATCACCCCAAAACACTTGCAAGGCATACCACGAATATATTTCCACTGTTAGGGGGTGTCTCAATGTTCCACACTTCTATAAAATAGAGTTGAAATATGGGGAACTATATGTATAATTTCTATACACTATAGTTGAATGGGAAACAGCCTGCATCTAATTATGGGTTCCAAAACTTCTATAATGTAATTCTGAAATGGAATACAACGTGATACCAATTTCACACCTCTAAAGCTAGAATAATATATAGATGAAGTATCATAGTGATATAATAATAATAATAATAATAATAATTACAATAATAATAATAATAATAATAATAATAATAATAATAATAATAATAATAATAATAATAATAATAATAATAATAATAATAATAATAATAATAATAATAATAATAATAACAATAATAATAATAATAATAATAATAATAATAATAATAATAATAATAATAATAATAATAATAATAATAATAATAATAATAATAATAATAATAATAATAATAATAATAATAGTAGTAGTAACTTACTTGCAATGAACATTGCTTAATTACTACAAGAGCTTCACTATTGTATAGTTTCAAAGGTCACAATTAATCCCCATGAATGAAGGTGGATATTGTCAAGTTGGAGCTGGGGGATTATGACTGGTGTCTTTCCTAAGACATCGCGGTGGGCTCGAATACGTGTCAGTCACTTTTCTAGTCGCGTGCTCTACCGCTCAGCTACAGTGGTTAAGTGATACAAAGATATTAAATACTTGTAGCAAATAATACAATACTGAAATCAAGAGCAATGTCGAATAACAATAATTTTCCCCTTTATTCAAAGTCCGTTATACCCCCCTCCTAAGGGGAACCGAATCAAAATACGCATTGATTAGGATTCCAATCAGAAACCCACTATGTTGTTTGTCTGTTCGGTTTTACGTCACGAACTCCCTTTTCTACTAAGGGCTGGAACGGTTGCCTTCTTGCAAAGGACTTGTTTTGGCAGATGTAATCGTTACCCTGAGTGTATGCCCCTACTAACCTCAGTCCGTGACGGGGCGCGAACTCTCGACTTGCCGCCTCAGAGTCGCGGACGCTACCATTTTGCCACGGAGACTTCCAGAAACCCACTCTATGAATAACAAATATTTTTCTCTTTATTCAAAGTCCGTATTGCCCCCCCCCTCCTAAGGGGAACCGAATCAAGTCACACAATGATTAGGATTCCAATCAGAAACCCAATATATGTCTTGCTTCTTTGACAGAGCAAAATACAAAGGCAAGGATTCCCAATCTCATAGATCCGAGCCAGTCAACCGAGGTTTACTGCCCTTAAGGGGGGTTTACACGGTCAAACGGTTCCTCGAATGCGGTTCGACAGACAAGTGTTTGAAGTGATGTTCGAACGTGTGAACGGGGTATTTGGTTGTCGAACACGGAACGTGTTCGACAACCAAATACCCCGTTCACACGTTCGAACATCACTTCAAACACTTGTCTGTCGAACCGCTTTCGACGAACCGTTTGACCGTGTAAACCCCCCTTTAGAGAGAGTGTGTATTCCTCTCTGTCTCCCTTGCAAAAAGATCAAGAAATTGCAGAGAAAGAGAGAATGGACAACGGAGTTCAGAGCCTACCCTCCAACAAACAAAATTACAAATAAAAGGAATATATAGCATTTACGGAGACAATTCTTTTGTCTATTAAAAATGGGATCAGGTAAAGATTAACGACCCCTTTAATATTAAATATCTCCCTAAATCATTTGTTAAGGTTAGGTTAGGCTGATATTTAACCTAACCAGCACAGCCTAGCAATTTACGAGGCTACATAATGATCTGGCGATTCCCAATATTATTGGATCCAAAAGTCCAAAAAAAATTTCAATTAAAGTCTTGACAGAATATATGTCTTATTTTTTAACAGAAAGAAAGAAATTTTGGTCCCGGTAACCAGATTTTTATAGCATATATCTGACAAGTGGCAAATGGAATATCCAATTAGAATATCCAAAACTTTCTATACTTCTACATCCACTTAAGTAGTTACGTATTACTTTATAACAAGATGTAGAGGAATCTACTCAGGTGGATGTAATTAGCAGTACTTTTACAGACGAGGGAGCAAGACCTTCCTGAAATAAACTTTAAAAAAAACATATAAACTTATAATGAATTCTGAATGGTTAAAAATAGGAATTTTTCGTATTAATTATTCACACATGAACGCACACACTCACGTAATTATAAATTACTTCCTATAATTAGATATATACTTAGAGGAATCAACTACAAAGGTGAATTTACTTAGCGATAAGTATTACAGGTGAGAGAGAGAGAGAGAGAGAGAGAGAGAGAGAGAGAGAGAGAGAGAGAGAGAGAGAGAGAGAGAGAGAGAGAGAGAGAGAGAGAGAGAGAGAGAGAGAGAGAGAGAGAGAGAGAGAGAGAGAGAGATCTGACTAAGACCCGATTTCTTAAACAGTGTAAAACTAGGATACCATATTGTTAGTTAGCTAGACACACACAAATGGATTTCATAAATGCATCTGACGCAGTTCTGTGTATGGCTAGGATCCCGCATGCGGGATCCTAGCCATACACAGAACCGCGTCAGATGCGTTTATGAGATCCATTTTTGTGTGTCTAGCTAACTAACAATATGGTATCCTAGGTTTACACTGTTTATGAAATCGGGAAAAAGCCTGTAAAAATTTTCAAGGAAATGGAATATTTAATTTCAGCAAATTTATCTTCTTATCTATAATTATACACACTTGTATACATAAAAAAAAATGTTTTTCAGACAGAGATCTAGAGGAATCTATTACAAGAAAAATTTAATTAGCATTATTTTTACATATGAGAGAGAAGAAATTTCTATACATCATCATAAAAAAAAACTTCGTTTAATGTGTCACTAATAGAGCCAATATGT
>JAXCGZ010002670.1:0-22500 GCA_037179515.1 Halocaridina rubra
TACTGACAATCATCGTCCACAATATTATGTAAGTAAGTAGGGTAGGTACTTCACAAAAAATTACTGAAATATTTTTTCACATTAACTAAAAGCTTTACGGTATAACAAACATTAATGATTTTACAACACGAATTATTGCAATGTCTATGTACTGTTACTACTGTGTTTCAACACAGAGGCTAGTTCATTAATACTGAAGAAATAATAATAATGTACTTTATGATATGTTTTCAGTACACTAAAATTCTATATATTATCATAGTAAATTAAATAGATTTTGTTTTACATGAATATTTGAAGGTTTCTTAGAACACCCAGGTAGCCATGACAAACCCGGGTTTTATTCTAAAATTCCCGTTGGTTTCACGCGAAACGGAGGGTTTCTCTTGAAACCGTTCTTTAACGCCCTCTCTGACCTAATCCAAATACATTTTATCCATATGATGGTCTTGATTACATGGTAATCCAAATCCACTGTAATCAGTTCCGGTCACAAACAGGAAAGGTGCAGTACTGATTTGTCATGAGCAACTTGCGGTTTTAGAGAATAATTATAAAATATAATCCATAAATAATGCTTTTATTTACATTGTAGGGATTTCTTACATGATTCAATTGAACAGAAAATTATTGTAAATCTCTAGTTCAATCATATTTTGCATTTATTATGATATTTATAGATATATTAATGTTACATAAGTAGATTATTACAGATTTGAAGGTTGGGTGGTGTCGCCATCTCATGGTAAGTGAGTACGAAAAAAAGGAAAAGGATATCTCATATCATGAGATCATGATGATTAGAATAAGCAATTCAGGAAATGACAGACCCGCGATCGAACCCATGGCTGGGGGATAGGAAGGGCATCCAGCCTTATTCCTCCAGCTCCAATCTGCCCGTGTCCAACCCCGTAATGGGGATTCCGAGTGTCACATAAAACGAAAATCATGAGAGAAGCAGTACGATTAAAAATGGTCGTAGAGATTGACAGGTAACTTTGAGCCAAAGTGTGTCAAAATTCGTAGATTTAGAAGCCTTGCATCAAATAGCAGGACTATCAGCGTTACAGTAGGAATATAATGGGAATATTAGCTTGGAATAAAAAAAAGTAAATGTTTACACTCACAACCAAAGTGTGAAATAAAAACTCTAAACACTGAAAAAAAAAACTAAAAAGAAGTACATCACAATACTTTCAATTATCAACTCAGCTTCTTAACTGGTGATGAACTAACCTAACCAAACTTATATAACCTAACATGATATAATAAATTTCACGATTACCTAAGCGGGGGTGTGAAAGTAAAATTTTGAGAGAACTGATTAGGGTACAGTGAAAAACGAGCTGCCAGCCTGATTTCGCCCAGAAAAAGAAATTACCGAAAAGAGGTCAAATGCACAGCGAGAAAGTGTGACCTAGGTCACAGAATTTTGGTGCAGTTTCTAAGAAAATAAACAGGTAAAAGTCATCAAATACATTTGTCTGGGTATTCGAGCCGATTCTGCTGCTGAGTGCGTATACCTGTGCTGACTCAGCACAAGTGGCCTGTGGCCTGAAGAATTGTTTGTACCCCAACTTGACGAATAATGGGACCCAGGGCACTTCTCATAACATTATATTAAAAAAACACAGATTGCTTTTCATTTTTATTTCATAAAGTAAAACAGGGAAATTATACAAAGTTAAGATAAAGACGAGTGATAAGAATGAAAGGGAACTACTCTTCTGCATAAGGCGGTCAAACTACGGGTCCAACATGACCCATTCCGCCTTGGGGTGGAGTATCAACAACAACAGCCGGTCAAAAAAAATATATATATATTGTGCAAGAATCTGCATAGTCACGAATACTCGCATGCATCCTTATAGAAAGACACCGGTCAATGGGCTTTAGTATAGCCCCAAAGATGGGAATATGACTTTTATCCAAATTCATGGTAAAAACATACATCAGCATATCAGTGTGGTTTACTCTCTCTCTCTCTCTCTCTCTCTCTCTCTCTCTCTCTCTCTCTCTCTCCTCTCTCTCTCTCTCTCTCTCTCTCTCTCTCTCTCTCTCTCTCTCTCTCTCTCTCTCTCTCTCTCTCTCTCTCTCTCTCTCTCTCTCTCTCTCTCTCTCTCTCTCTCTCTCTCTCTTGGCCATTAATTATATTGAATTATACATATATTTTCTGTATGTTGCTATATAATTCTGTTTGTGCATCTGCGTTTCTCTGAGCTTTACTTTTGCATATAATGTACTCTGTGCTGCCATTCTGTGAGTTGTGTGTTAGTATGCAGCAATGTTTTATCAATATGTACACCTCCCTGTAAACCATGTTCAATTCTTGGTTTTATATCCATTAGAAGCATTATTTGTATGAACTCATGTAATGTCTGACGCCTTGGCGCAATAAATTAATAAAATAAAATAAATCTCTCTCTCTCTCTCTCTCTCTCTCTCTCTCTCTCTCTCTCTCTCTCTCTCTCTCTCTCTCTCTCTCTCTCTCTCTCTCTCTCTCTCTCTCTCTCTCCGTCAATCCCTATCCATTCCTCACACTTATATATAAAAAGTGCGCGTAGCATAAATGAGCCTGAAGAGGGACCGACTGAAAAATCAATGAAGCGTACATGGTATGTATACACTGGCATATACTCCCATATAGCGTTTTATCTAGCGCTAACCAAGTATCAACACAAGGTGCAACAAATGTCTCACTAAGACTCCTAGCGAACAATTAGCGAATTTCCAGTGATAAAAAAAGTTATTGACGATCTCACAAGAGATCATGCCATGGGATTTGGCCGATAATCGTGATATTTACATAAATATATTGTTGCAGGGGATGAAATGATATGCGAACATTTCAGAGGATAAATTGGTCCAATAGATAGTTTCAAAGTTGTCAGCATGTGTGCATACATCGATAATCTTCACGAATTAATAAATTAGCCACTAAGGGAACAAACCAGCACAACTCGGCGCCGGTTCTAAGCTCGGATAAATGATGAAGGTTTGTGTCAGGGGGGTCAAGACTAGTCTCCTGGAGGCTAGTAAGAAACAGTGACTCCACA
Organism: Halocaridina rubra; assembly: GCA_037179515.1. Classification (NCBI taxonomy): domain Eukaryota; kingdom Metazoa; phylum Arthropoda; class Malacostraca; order Decapoda; family Atyidae; genus Halocaridina; species Halocaridina rubra. Next base: position 3,057 of record JAXCGZ010002670.1, read on the forward strand.
TGAACACGGGAAAAACTTCATGAACTAATAAGTTAGTCACTAAGGGAACAAACCAGCACAACTCAGCGCCGGTCCTAAGCTCGGATAATTGAAGAAGGCTTGTGTCAGGGGGGTCAACACTAGTCTTCAGGAGGCTAGTAAGCAACAGCGACCCCATATAAACACGGGAAAAACTATTGCTAGAGAAGAATAGCAATTTTCGTTGCTTAACATACTCTCTTACAAATGTAACAAGCACTTATGCCCGATTTCTTAAACAGTGTAAACCTAGGATACCAATTTGTTAGTTAGCTATACACACACAAATGGATTTCATAAACGCATCTGACGCGGTTCTGTGTATGGCTAGGATCCCGCACCGGATCCTAGCCATACACAGCGACAGCGAAGCAGTAGATCACGCAAGCCGGGAGAAGACAACCCCGGCATCGTAGGTTCGATCCCCGCCACAGGGCGTTAGGAAAGACATCTAACCTTAACCCCTCAGCATTCCCATTCATGGAAGCCAATTAGGATACATAAAACTAAAAAAAAAAAAAATACTGTCGGTAGGGCATTTTTACTACAGACACCAAAGCCTCTGGGTATAGGATAAAAAAACACCAAGGTAACACATCTTAAAACTTATGTATATTATTCAGCTTGACATCTTCAAAACTATTACTTAACAGTACATTGCTGGATTCTCGCATATATGGGTGTATGGGAAGATTAAATAACTTCATTACTAATATGTCTCAGTAATATTATTATTATTATTATTATTATTATTATTATTATTATTATTATTATTATTATTATTATTATTATTATTATTATTATTATTATTATTATTATTATTATTATTATTACAGCTATAACAATTATAGATACACATTAACAACAACACAAACACCAACAACCAAAATAAAAACAATAATAATAAAGACTGAAGCTTCGACTACCTTTATAGGGTCTGCTATCATTAATATTAGCATACTCGTATGTCACCAGTGCCAGGGAGGAGGTCAAGGTATTTTACATTAGCTAAGAAAAAGTTCACAAAACTTCCAATTAGATAAAAACTGGATAAAAACTGGATTCTTGAACATACTTTTTAAATATGAATCTTGGTAGTTTGTTTGCCTTTTTGCGTGTCACTATTCAACCCCAATCGAATGGAAGTGGATGGAGGGGCATTAAGTCTGGATGCCCTTCCTAATCGCCCGCGGTGGGGTCAAACATGAGTTTGTCACTTACCGAGTCTAAAGCTTTAATTACCATGCTACTGAAGTCCCCAAATATAAGTACTGGTAGTTACATATCAAAGTCATCTGGGAAAGGTAGGCCAAAAAGGAGGCTTATGAAGGTGGTGAGGGAGGACTTTTTTTTTTTATGATTGTGACACCAGGACGGGCCAAAAAAAAAATAAAATATAAACGGCCCTCATCGGGCCTGGGCACGAAGAATACATAAAGTAAAGAGAAACAGAGATGGAGAGTGTAATGACTTGTCAGATGTGAAGGGATAATAAAAGATGTGTGATGAATATCCAAGAATATTCAGTGTAGCTGTAGGCATAGAAAAAGAACCGTAACTGAAGGAAGACTTAACATCGAACTGTCCTGGACAGACCTATTCAAGTTCAAAAAACCTTCAGCTGTAGTATCGCAACGGGCGGCTGTGGCCATGAGCCAACTGTGACATGGATAGAGAGATATGGAGATGATTGAGCCAATGTGGCGACTCCTGACGGAAAATCCTAAATATTTCATGTTTTTAAAACCTAATCCGAAAACTTGAATATGATTAATAAAAACTAATCAAATTCTCAGAGTCTCATGTGGTAGTTGATGCATTTAATTATTCTCTGGAGTTCCTGTTGATATAACAGCAACAATAACTCCCTAAACTATAGACAAACTAAAGAAACTTCAGCTTTGGGGAAGAAACTAATTAAAATCTGGCCCAAAAAACTCGCATTATTATTCCTACGTGAATGTGATCCAGCTAAAAACTAATTCTCTCCCGCAGTACCTTTTCAATGTAATTAAGCTGAAGAGATGATAGCATCCCTTTCTCTGCGGATGACCTAGGGTGACCTAAGCATATGGTGTACTAGAGGTGGGATGAGGTGACCTTTTATACTCAAAAAAGCAATATGCTCTAAGAGTTGTTGTCAACAATATGGCTGACATTTTCTTTATGGGTGAAAAAAGCAGTGTGATGGAAGGAGGAAAACGCGGAGATCCTTTATCATCAAACGGTCAAAATGTTGAGATAGGTAAGTGTTTTCTTCGTGCCCAGGCCCGATGGGGGTAGATTTATCTATTTTTTTTTTTTGGCCCGTCATGGTGTCACAATAAAAAAAAAGAAAAGTGGATCTACAAATGATGGGGTGTGTACTTTGACTAGGCCCCTCTCTTTTGACGGTGAGTCACGGCAACTATATCTAAAGGTAAAATGCTCGACTTGGAAAGTGACGGATCCGCATTTGAACCCATTGTGGGGCGATAGGTAGGCAATCCATCCATAATTCCCAAGCTTCAAATCCGCAACGTCCACCCCCAAATGGGGTATTAATAATGAAACATAAAATGTATAAGAACAAAAATGAATAGCAGTTTCTCTCCCCAGACGGCCTTACCCAACTCTTTTACATTAAGGCTACCAGATGACCTTGCGAAGGTCGTGCCATTCATTTAATTTTAGGCTTAATTGTCATTACTGGTCATGTGGTTCTTAATCTGCCCGTAAGATGGCTGTAATATATTTATACAACATTTTGAAGCTCATATATTCATATAGGCATTAATATATTGATATAAATTAACATTTATTGATGATGCTTAATATAATCAGTGTGTATCCTTGTTTATTATATATATTCTGCTAATTTATAGCTGGGTTTTGCAATAGCTCAGTGGTAGAGCGCGTGAATCGGAAAACGACTAGCACGGGTTCGACCAACTACTGGGTGTAAGGAAGGGCATCAATCTTTAATCTCCCAGCTTCAACATGTCTGTGTCCACCCCCATTCGAATGGGGACTAATTGTGTTACATAACACTGTATATTCAATCACAATATTAGACTATAGAAATAACAATAGCAGTAACACTATTTGTTTCATAATAATAATAATAATAATAATAATAATAATAATAATAATAATAATAATAATAATAATAATAATAATAATAATAATAATAATAATAATAATAATAATAATAATAATAATAATAATAATAATAAAATCTTGATGATAAATAATATAAACAAAAACTAAAACAGTACTACTACTACTACTACTACTACTACTACTACTACTACTACTACTACTACTACTACTACTACTACGCATTCTCGTGGGGGAGGACAAAGCTTGGAGCTGGGGAGTTAAGACTGGATGCACTTCCTATACACTCGCTGTATCCGTGCAATGACAAACAGACTAAGGCTGCTTTCACACCAAAGTGGCACGTCGCACGTGGCATGGCACGTGCGACGTGCCACTTTGGTGTGAAAACGGTCTAAGGAGTGTGAAATGGGCCTAACACGGAACTCTAGTCGCATATAATTAACACTTGAAAGCCTTTATTATATGTAAACTTTCACTCTAAATGATCTAAGGTAATATAATGAGCAGGTAGCAGCCCGAATAAAGGTGTAATTATCGGTAATAATAAATGGGAAGGTAGTCTCCGGTTCGATTGTGGTATGACCACTCAGCATTCCTTGCATTAAGTGTATAACATCTCACCTTTTAACCAATCGTATCTGGACAAGTTACGGTTTGCCATTTATGTCACTATTAATTCCCATTATTGGGGGTGGACACAGACAGGAGAGAGCTGGGAAATTAAGGCTAGATGCCCTGCCTAACGATCAGCGGTGCCTAAAGCTAAAAAAAAAATATCCTTTTAAATATATGTTTCTTCTTTATCTGCTGCATTCACCATGTATCTAAAAAAAGGGGGGGGGGATTTTTCGCCAAACTCAAGTAAGTTACTATATGGTTAGGGTTGAGAGCTTTACGACCGGATTCCCTTCTTGACACCAACCCTCTCCATTTATCCCGGCTTCGGACCGGCAATGACTTGACTGACATAGTCAAGTGTTGCAGGTACGAATCCTAGTCAGAAATGGTTATATATTTCATATTTTCACCTATGGTAATAGCTGAAAGTTGTTCCGGTTTTACGTCACGGATTTCCTTTTCTACCAAGGGCTAGGACGTTTGCCTTCTTGCGAAGGACTTGTTTTGGCAGATGTAATCGTTACCCTGAGTGCATGCCTTTGCTAACCTCAGACCGTGACGGGGCGCGAATCCCCGACCTGACGCCTCTGAGTCGCGGACGCTACCGCTTGAGCCACGGTGACTACACTTTGGTAATAGCTGAAAGTATATATATATATGTATATATATATATGTATATATATATATATATATATATATATATATATATATATATATATATATATATATATATATATATATATATATATATACACACACACACTTTCATTAAAAGGGTGTTACTATGACGAGAGTGGAGGCAGTTTTCCTTAAAGAGAATTAGTTCATATATGCATAGAACAGCCCTGCCAGGAGAGTGCTAACGAAATTCATACATGTTTTTCACACTTAGTACTTATTATTAACACTATAATTAAGTCTTCAGATAAGTAGCACACACACACAGTGAAGCAACATGGCTTCAGAGAAGGTAGATCAACAGTAACAAACTTATTAGAATTTTATGATGAGGGAAGCCAAATCTTACAGGAAAGAGAGGGCTGGGCAGATTGCATATTCCTAGACTTCCAGAAAGCGTTTGACACTGTTCCACATGGGAGACTTATTAGGAAGCTGCAATCAATGGCTAGAATAGGTGGAAATGTTTTGGAATGGATAAAAACTTACTTAGAAGGAAGGGAACAGAGGGTTAGAGTAAGACACTCAGTGTCTGAATGGAGAAGAGTTAGTAGTGGAGTTCCACAGGGTTCAGTTTTAGGGCCACTTTTGTTCCTTGTATATGTAAATGGCCTACCAGAGTCTGTAAATTCATTCATGAATATGTTTGCAGATGATGCAAAGATTGTGAAGGAAGTACAAAACGAGAACAATGGTAGAGAACTTCAGGAGGATCTAAATAATCTGCATGAGTGGTCAGAAAAGTGGCTAATGAAATTCAATACTTCAAAATGTAAGGTAATGAGAATGGGTACAAGTGCAAGAAGGCCCAAGCTTGACTACTAGATGGCTGGAGTACAACTTCAAGAGACAGAAAATGAGAGAGATCTAGGAGTAAACATACTGGCAGATTTGTCTCCAGAAATACATATAAATGGCATAGTAAGGGCAGCATATGCATTCTTATCAAATGTAAGGGTAGCCTTCAGGCACATGGACAAGGAAATGTTCAGAAATATTTATGTAACCTATGTGAGGCCAAAACTCGAATATGCAGCCCCCTTTTGGAACCCGCACTTGAAAAAGCACATAGCTAAGCTTGAAAAAGTTCAAAGACATGCCACGAAACTGGTGCCAGAAATACGCAATCTCAGTTATGATGAGAGGCTGAGGGAATTAGACTTACCATCACTGGAAGCTAGAAGAGTGAGGGGGGATATGGTGACAGTCTTTAAATTCCTTCATGGTTATGGTAGAGTGGATAGGGATCGATATTTTGATATGGCTGGCTCTAGAACTAGAGGTCATAGTTTGAAGCTTCGTAAGAAAACTTCTTTGCAGGATGTAAGGAAATACTTTTTCAGTGTAAGAGTAGTTGATAATTGGAATTGGCTAAGCGAGGAGGTAGTTAATGCTATCTCAATCCATAGTTTTAAGGACAGGTATGATAAGTATCACTAAGTCTAAAATGGAACCGATCAGGAGACGGGAAGATACGAGCTTTGGGCTCTTTCCCGTAAACACAATTAGGTAATCACACACACACACACACACACACACACACACACACACACACACACACACACACACACGCACACACACACACACACGCACGCACGCACAGAGTAAAGAAGATAATGCAGACTAAGAGAAAATTACAGAAGGAGCATTGGGATGCAGAGGAGACTTAACTCTTCACATGGAGAATATCCACCCATCTGCAAAAGAAAATATGTAACCGTATTACAGAAACAAAACTTAATTAGGATCAAGTGAGGATAACGACTCTCTAGTACATTAAATGTTCCGGTTTTACGTCACGGACTCCCTTTTCAACCAAGGGCTAGGACGATTGCCTTCTTGCGAAGGACTTGTTTTGGCAGATGTAATCGTTACCCTGAGTGCGTGCCCTTGCTAACTTCAGACCGTGACGGGGCGCGAACCCTCGACCTGACGCCTCAGAGTCGTGGACGCTACCGCTTGAGCCACTCTTGACTACATATATATAACTCTCTAGTACATTAAATAACCCCGTATATTATTAGTTAAGTTAGGTTAAGATAGGTTAGGTTAGGCATAAACCTAATGTAATCTAACATAACAATTTACGGGGTTAGTTAATGTACTACTAGTCATTATCTTTAATCATTATCTGATAAATAACAAATATCATTTAACTTCTATATCCTTGATACACCATCACGTGTGAAAACAATCAGCATTGAGCCCCATTCACGCGACCATTACGTGGTTATGATAAGCGTTGTATACCTTCAAGTCAGTTCGTTATCAGCTGGTGTCAACATATATGATAGTAAAGAGTGATTAGATAGATTAAAGTGACATGTATGATAATAACGATTGATTTAAATGATAAAAAAATGACGATTTTGAAAGCTGGTAAAAGGTCAGAGTTTCTGGCCTAATATCGTTAGACAGAGATAATTTATCTATTATGATTTGGATTCTTTGGAGAGGTACAATCAAAAGGTAACCAACAGACTAAGGCGGCTTTCACACCAAAGTGGCACGTCGCACTTGGCATGCCACGTGGCACGCCAGCTGAAAATGAGCATCCGGAAATATATGAAACCTTTCACACAGAAGTGGCGTGACACGTCCCATGTGCCACTTCTGTGTAAAAGGTTTCATATATTTCCGGATGTTCGTTTTTAACTGGCGTGTCACGTGGCATGCCAAGTGCGACGTTCCACTTTAGTGTGAAAGCGGCCTACCGCTTTTCTCTGGGGTGCTTCGTTTTCATTCTATAATCATGCAATTCTATATGAAATTTGTACACTAAACTAAAACCTTTACTGAAGTTGAGTGGTCTTTTTTTTAATTAATAAATTTTAAGATGCTAAGTAAAATCTAGATAAATGGTTTACAAAGTGACTAAAATGTATTGCTAATTCATAAAAGATGCTCATAAAAATTTTCTCTAAAAGCTCAAACTATTTTCGGATCTTGTGGAGAAGTGAAAGCACAAGCGGCTCTAAGGTTATTCATATTTACAAGGCGAGTCACTCATAAGGACCTAACCTAATCGGATAAAACCTAACCGAATCTAAGCTAATCGTACCTTAAAATTTACAGGGTCATGTAGTTAACATGAGGATCAGGGGGTTACTCATCATTAAGATATCCAACATTTTTCTCATTTTTTGAAACTGCCTTTGATAAAAACCAATCACTTACTGATACGCATTTCGAAATAATAATGATAATAATAATAATAATAAAAAAAAGGATTTCTTATCCTCAAGGACAATTTCTCCAGGGCCAACAGATTTTTTATTTATTTTTTTTTTAAGGGAGGGCTAGGCTTCACATCTAATCATTTTCACTTCTCGTCAACCCCCAAAATATCAGAAATCATTCGCTGTCCACGCGCTTACCATGATATACCATAAATGCACTAACTATATTATGTGTATACTCAACATTTTGTAGCACACGTGTTATTGATGCCACCTGAATCTTGTAAGCTGCACTCTAAATAACATACTCTGTAATTAATCCATCTGACAAACCTGGCACTGCTGATAGCAGTAATGAGGGTTTATTTGACTGGTATTTTATGGTATGTTTCCGCCGACCCCTACCCTGTGTAATGAAATTTATGATTGATGTAATGAAATTTTTGATTGATGGCTGTGTTTAAGTAATTAAGCCTTCATAAAGAGTTGTGCTGTCATACACTAAGGAATTTATGCGATGATATATATATATATATATATATAATATATATATATATATATATATATATATATATATATATATATATATATATGAGACTTAAGGATACTGGTGATGTGGAGACAAACAACATAGATGGAGACAGCTCATCCGAAACAGCGACCCTATCTAAAAATGAGATAATGCTAAGATTAAAAAAAAAAAAGACATACATTGATTTACATAACCTAATTAAAAAAGGTCGATATTTCTATGATTAGGAGTAGAGAAACACAAAAATTAAGGTTACTAATTACCGTGTGTCTAGCTGTAACTGAGGTAATTAACTAGAATAATTATGCAAGAATGCTATACTAATGGAATAATCTTTCACGCTGCAATTGCAAATTCTATATCGGCAGCTTTTACCCATGCTCAGATGGGGTCGGTGTTTCTCACTGGCCTCTTGATAACTATAGTTTGATACAGGATTGGAAAAGGAACAGCGGCGTTGTGGCTGAAAGTTGTTTCTGATCCAATGGGGGTATTAAATAATTAATAAAGCAAAACGCTACTTTTATATCGATATTTGTTTTAGATTTTTCCCCATATTCAGCAGTAGTCGCTGTTTATTACTAACCCCTTGAAGGCTATTCTTTCGTTTTGGCTAAAAACGATTAACTATTTCCTTTATTCGGTAAAGGAATTGGTACAGGGTTGAATTGGCTTTTTTCCACAATAACAACAGCGCAAACAACAACAACAACGACAACAGCAACAGCTGCAAGAACGACGAAAATAATAGTAGTAATAATAATAATAATAATAATAATAATAATAATAATAATAATAATAATAATAATAATAATAATAATCAATAATAATAATAATAATAATAATAATAATAATAATATAATAATATATAATAATAATAATAATAATAATAACTAATCAATAATAATAATAATAATAATAATAATAATAATAATAAAAATTATAAACAATAATAATAAAAATAATAATAATAATAATAGTAATAAATAATAATAAAAATAATAAAAATAGCAAAAAAAAAAAAATAATAATAATAATAATAATACTAATAATAATCTCCATACGTCAATATCTAAAAGAACCGTCATGATTGATTTAAAAAACCAACGATATAGCAATTAAAATACATAAAAAATATGTAAATAAATAAATAAATAAATAAATAAATCAAATAAATATATAAATAAATAAATAAATCAATAAATAAATAAGACAAATCACCAATAAATTAATTAAACTACTTTTATCTCACCTTGATGAAATGAGAGTGAATCTTGCCAATCAAAAGGACTGATATAAAGTAATTATCACATAAGGGAGACTCACCAAACCCCCCTACCCCGACCATTCAAGAGTCTTGCACTTACTATCGAGTCTGTCTGATCATGTTTTAATCTTCTGGCTTTCTGATTGGTCAAATCCAAGGGTGGAGCATGAGGACGAAACGTGGATGCTTTTAAGGAATGGCTGAATTGATATGACACTAAGAATGCGTAACTCTTATTATCATATATAGCAGCTTTGTGGCATTATGGCCAGTCTGGAGTTTGAGTGTGATATTTTCAAGCTATTTTGAGGAACTTGCTATTCATTGGCTATTTACAGGAACCTTTATTTCTATTGTTATTTAAAACATCTTGCTATTCTACTCCTATTCAGAGAACCTGATTACTCTACTGCTATTTTGAACAACTTATTATTCTATTGTTAATTTGGGAAACTGGTTACCATATTGTTGCTTGCGGTACCTTGTTACTTTTATTACTGCTTAGAGAAATGTGTTACTCTACTCCAATTATGACAAAAAAGGGTACTCAAATTCATATTTTATATTGCCAGTTATTCTGCGCTTATGCTGAGAAATTGATACTCGATTACTATTTTGAGAAACAGGTTACTCAATTCCGATCTGAAGAAACTAGTTACTCTATTTTGATTTTGATTGACTGGCTACTCTGCTTCTATTTTAAGAAACTGGTTACTCTACTTCTACTGTGAGAAACTCATTAATCCTATCTTGAGAAACTGCTTAACATACTCCTATTTAGTAAGTGATCACGCTACTCCTATTTCAAGGCTCTAGTTACTCTACTCCAATACTGAAAACCCGATTACTCTAATCCTATTTTGAGAGACTGGTTACCCTGCTCATATTTTGAGACACTGTGGTGTGCATATCATGGTATGGCCGTTGGCACTACTACTACTACTACTACTACTACTACTACTACTACTACTACTACTACTACTACTACTACTACTACTAATAATAATAATAATAATAATAATAATAATAATAATAATGATAATAATAATGATAAAAATAATAATAATAATAATAATGACAAATATCTAAAAAAAAATTTCAAACCCAACATCCACTTTTAAGTAATTAAGTAATTAAACAGAAAACTAAAGAAAATGTAAAACAAAAGCAAAAAAAAAAAAATGCCGCATCAGCATGAAGAAAAAGCAAGCAAAGAATATTTATGATGAAAATGGTGACGCAACGTGAAGACTGAAGGTTGAGAGTTTGGAGGACTACATCTGTATATACAGTACTGTGATTTGTCACAGCTAGGCCCTATCGGAGTATTGTTACGTAAACTAAAATACTTCACAATCAGAGGAAGTTGACAGTGAAGGATAAAGCCTTGCTGACAATAATAATAATAATAATAATAATAATAATAATAATAATAATAATAATAATATAATAATAATAATAATAATAATAATAATAATAATAATAATAATAATAATAATAATAATAATAATGATAATGATGATGATGATAATTAAAATCATAATAATAAAGTTAACAAATACAGCAACAATAACGGGCATAGAATACAGAACAAAAACAGAATAGTTTCAGCAACAGCTTGAGTGACTCATTAGCCTGAAGGAGACAAGAACTGATATAAAAAAAATTATCTATAGTCATTTTCAAATAATTGTGCCATACCTCTCGTCTTACAATAGGACCATATTCTGAAAACCAAAACAAAAACTCAAAGTAGGTCTGTTGATCCTAAAGTACTTCCATTTCCCTGAGATTCGAAAGATATTTAAATATTGGCCAATGGAATTTGGAACAGTGCCACTGTTTTGGATGCCCATTTGGAATAATAAAGCGAAGCGAATAATCGCCTAATATCCAGCCCATAGTATACAAACGCGGCCTTTGTCTCAGAATCGAAGGCCCGATTTCTTAAACAGTGTAAACCTAGGATACCATATTGTTAGTTAACTATACACACACAAATGGATTTCATAAACGCATTTGACGCCGTTCTGTGTATAGCTAGGATCCCGTACCGATTTCTTAAACAGTGTAAACCTAGGATACCATACTGCTAGTTAGCTAGACACACACAAATGGATTTCATAAACGCATCTGACGCAGTTCTGTGTATGGCTACCTAGCCATACACAGAACTGCGTCATATGCGTTTATGAAATCCATTTGTGTGTGTCTAGCTAACTAACAATATGGTATCCTAGGTTTACACTGTTTAAAAAATCGTTACGGGATCCTAGCTATACACAGAACGGCGTTAGATGCGTTTATGAAATCCATTTATGTGTCTAGCTAACTAACGATATGGTATCCTAGGTTTACACTGTTTAAGAAATTGGACCATGGTGGTAAATAGCGAAGAGTCTGACCACTAAACATCTTTCCTCTGTGTTCGCGTACACAGCCTTGCCCAACGGAATTTCATCTTGCTCTGCCACAGCTCCTCTTCACTTAGACCTTTCACGAGAAATAAGTATTTATAGACAGGTTGGGTCAGTAGTCACCGTGGCTCAAGCGGTAGCGTCCGCGACTCTGAGGCGTCAGGTCGAGGGTTCGCGCCCCGTCACGGCCTGAGGTTAGCAAGGGCATGCACTCAGCGTAACGATTACTCCTGCCAAAGCAAGTCCTTAGCAAGAAGGCAATCGTCCTCGCCCTTGATAGAAAAGGGAGTCCGTGACGTAAAACTGGAACGAACTGGAATGAGACAGGTTGGGTCACTGAATGTAGATGGCGAATTAAGGAAAAGAATAAGGCCTATTGAGGCACCATAGCTCCTTGCTATTATCCTAGCATGGTCTCTATTCTTTATTTACGACTTGATTTCTTCTATATTAAGTCTTCGTATCAAAGGTCACTCTAATATGAAGTTTTAAATTCGCATTATTGCATCGTTTTAAAACTCCTTGGATTACCTATTCTTGACAATTAGCACTCTTATTCTATAAGAGAAACTTACCAGATATATCATAGCAGTCTTAAGATCCCATCTTAACTTATATTTAAAAACGAGTATTCTTATCCTACTATGAAAATTAAGAAAGTGACTTTAAGAAATGTCATTGATCTGAGGTTATCTTCCTTGGCAAGTAACGTGCAATATATTTATGGAGAGAGATGTCCCAAGTATGTAATATGACCTTGTATTTGAAATTCCACTTACATAATTCATTCTTGCTTTTGTAGTCTCAAATACGTAACCTGACCTTGCTTTTGTAGTCCCAAGTATGTAACATGACTTTGCTTTTGTAGTCCTACGTATGTAACCTGACCTTGCTTTTGTAGTCCTAAGTATGTAACCTGCCTTTGCTTTTGTAGTCTCAATCATGTAACCTGACCTTGCTATTATAGTCCCGAGTATGCAACCTGCCTTTCCTTTAGTAGTCCCAAGTATGTAACCTGACCTTGCTTTTGAAGTCCCAAATATACAATTCGACCTTGCTTTTAGAATTATGGAATGTAATCCTACATTGCCTTTGCCCCAGTATATAATTCGACCCTGCATTTGTAGCCCCTAACATATAATTCGACCATTTTCGACCTCACGTATGACAAAGTATATAATTTGACCTTGCCTTTGTAGCCCTAACTATAAAATTCGACCTTACATGTGGCCCAGCATATAATTTGACCTTGGCTCTGTAGTCCTAAGTATATAATTCGACCTCACATGTGGTCCGGTATATGATTTGACCTTGCCACTGTAAGCCCTGAGTATATAATTCAATCTTGCATGTGTCATCTCAAGTATATTATTCAACACTGCATTTGCCGCCCCAGTATCTCAATGAATAAAATTATTTACAAAAATGTTCCAGCGCTTTGACCTGTCTTACCTAATTTATCAACAATACTGGTAAAAAAGATTTAAACACTTTTTTTCTTTTATTAAGCTGAAGTCCTCTTTAAACAATGTAATTTTTTCTTTTAGTCTCCACCCACGGATGGATGGAACGGGTCATGGAGGACCCATAGTTAAACAATGTAGAGGAGATAGGTAGGGACCAAAATATAAAAATCAAGAGAGAATGAGAAAATGTATGAATGATATGAAAAAATAATTATCAGAATGGAGGAATGACCAAAATCGCGGGTCACAAGATTAAAATTGTATTGTATATAAAAGCAGAAACCTTGAAAAAAAAAAAGGTTGTAGAAAGGGCTTTCGAAAATAAATTTTTGTTAGAGGCTTAACACCCGAGGCTACTTCGCAAGATAATGAAATATTGACTAAAAAACTAATATATAAAACAAGAGGTCAAAAGGGTCACATTCCTATGCCTAGCTGGGCGGAGAATAAGAGGCCAATGACTGACTTTTTGTTGTTGCCTACCACTCAAAATGACCATACATGGTTCCACATCCCACAGCTGAATGTACAAATAAATCGTTTTTATGGAATAAAACGGTAGTTTAATGAGTTCTGGAGAGCCACTTTGTCCTTAACTATTTTCCCCCCCCTCTTTTTTTCTAAGAAAAAGAAAAATATAACTTTCTCTTCGTCTGTTTGACCTCAAAAGACTATGAAAATATAAATTATCTACAGTGGTGGTGGGCACAGTGCCCTGTGGTGGCGGGCACAACATCAAAGAATAGCCTCAACGTATTCCCAGCGTGTCGTAAAAGGCGACTAAAAGTGGACGGGGCGGGGGGACTAGGAATCCCCCCCTTGTATCAACCTCCTGCGAGACGTCAAAGAAGAAGGGGAGTAGAGGGGAGAATAACTTCTCCCCAAACTCTAGCTTTGGGGTGTCTAAATGTGCGTGGTTGTAGTACGATAGAGAGCAAACGATGTGAGACTAGATATATGTTTGGTAGGAGGAGGATGGATGTATTGGCATTGTGTGAGATGAAGATGAAAGGAAAAGGAGAAGTGGCATTTGGTGATGTGACGGGTAGGGTGTCTGGGGTTGAAAGGGGGAGAGCGAGAGAAGGTGTGGCATTATTGCTGAGTGAATGGATGGTAAATCAGGTAGTGGAAAGGAAAGAAGTGTCATCTAGGCTGATGTGGGTGAGGGCTAGGATAGGAAGGGAATGTTGGGCTTTTGTTAGTGCGCATGGGCCAGGATGTGAGAGAAGTGAGGAAGAGCGGGATGAATTCTGGAATGAGTTAACTAGATGTGTGGATGGTCTGAGTAGAAGGAACTATGTAGTTGTGTTGGGTGACTTGAATGCCAGAGTTGGTGATGGAGAAATAGAAGGTGTTGTTGGAAACTATGGGGTACCAGGTGGGAATGAGAGTGGCGAGACTGTTAGATATGTGTGTGGAGTAAGAGTTGGTGATAGGTAATACTAGTTCCCTCAGGGTTTCAAGAAGAAGTTAATAAATAAGTATACATGGATTAGAGTGGCAAATGGAAGAGTGAAAGAAAGAGCATTGATGGATTATATGTTGGTAGCAAAGAGCATGGTTGGTAGAGTGAAAGATATACATGCATTCAGGGGTGTGGCTGCTGAAATGTCTGATCATTTTTTGGTTGAAGCAAAAGTGGTAGTAGCAAAATAGTGGGGAAATAGTGTGGGGGGATGTAGAAGGGAAATAGTGAAGGTGGAAGAGTTGAAAAAGCCAGAGAAGAGACAGGAATATCAGGACAGGTTGAGAGTGGCATATGACAGGGTGAAAGAAAGAGAAGTTGGGGAGTTAGGGGAGGAATGGGGGTTGATGAAAGAATGTTTTGTGGGACATGCAAGTGATGTGTGTGGAAAGAGGTTTGTTGGATGTGGCATGAGGAGGGGCAGCGAGTGCTGGAATGAAGGGGTGAAAATGAAGGTGGAAGAGAAAAAGAGGGCTTTTGAGGAATGGCTGCAGTGTAAAAGTAGGGAGAAGTATGAAAGATATCGGGAGAAAGATGTGGAAACCAAGCGGAAGGTAGAGGAAGAGAAGAGGTTGGCAAATGTTAGGTGGGGACAGGATTTTAGTAAGTTATATGAGGAGAATAAAAAGAAGTTTTGGAAAGAAGTGAAGAGAGTAAGGAAGGGTGGATCGAGGATGGAAGAGACAGTGAAAGATGTGAATGGACAGATGTTAAGAGGGAACGATGCAAGGAAAAGATGGGCAGAATATTTTGAGTGCCTGCTGAATGTTGAGGAAGATAGAGAGGCAGCTATAGTGGCAGTGGGGGGGGGTTCAAGGGCCAGTAATGGGAGATGAAAATGAGAGAGCGATTACAAGAGAGGAGGTGAAAAGGGCATTGTATGAAGCGAAAGCAAGTAAAGCACCTGGAATGGATGGTGTGAGAGCGGAGATGTTGAAAGAAGGGGGTGTGACTGCATTGGAATGGTTAGTGAAAGTGATTAATATATGCTTTATGTTGTCATTGGTGCCAGTGGAATGGGTGATTGACTGTATAGTGCCCCTATACAAAGGTAAGGGAGATGTGTATGAATGCAGTAATTTTAGGGGATAAGTTTGTTGAGTGTGGTAGGAAAAGTGTATGGAAGGATACTGGTTAATAGGATTAGGGATAAGACAGAATATGTGATCGTGGAAGTGCAGAGTGGTTTTAGGAGAGGTAGAGGTTGTACAGATCAGATTTATATAGTTAGGCAGTTATGTGAGAAATATTTAGCAAAGGGTAAGGATGTGTATTTTGCATTTTTGGATCTGGAGAAAGTATATGATATAGTTGATAGAGAGGCTATGTGGAATATATTGAGATTATATGGAATTAATGGTAAATTGTTGCATGCACTGAAGAGTTTGTATGAGGGCAGTAGAGCTTGTGTTAAGGTAGGGAATAAAGTGAATGAGTGGATTCCAGTTAGTGTGGGACTGAGACAGGGATGTGTGATGTCACCATGGCTGTTCAATTTGTATATTGATGGAGTTGTAAGAGAGGTGAATGAGCGAGTGCGTGGTCGAGGTTTGAGAATGGTAGATGGGGATGATAACGAGTGGGAGCTGAATCAGTTGCTGTTTGCAGATGATACTGTGGTGGTGGTAGATTCAGAAGAAATGCTGTGTCAGTTAGTGTCAGAATTTGGAATGGTGTGTGAGAGAAAGAAGTTGCGAGTGAATGTGGGAAAGAGTAAGGTTATGAGGTGTACAAGAAATGAGGATGGTGCTGGATTGAATGTTATGTTGAATGGAGAGACACTTGAGGAAGTTGATCAGTTTAAGTATTTAGGCTCGGTTAGAGCTGCAAATGGTGGAGTGGAAGCAGATGTGTGTCACAGAGTGAATGAAGGATGTAAAGTGTTCGGTGCATTGAAAGGAGTGATGAAGAATAGAGGGTTGGAAATGAATGTTAAGAAAGTTTTGTATGAGAAAGTGGTTGTGCCAACTGTGATGTATGGATCAGAGTTATGGGGTATGAAAGTAAGTGAGAGACGGAAACTGTGTTTGAGATGAAATGCCTTAGGAGTATGATTGGTGTATCTCGATTGAATAGGGTTAGGAATGAAGTGGCGAGAGCAAGTACGGGTGTGAGGAGAGAAATTGCAGCCAGAGTAGATATGAATGTTCTGAGATGGTTTGGCCATGTGGAAAGGATGGATGATGAAAGGCTGCTGAAAAAGGTGATGAATGCGCGAGTTGATGGGAGAAATGCTAGAGGGAGGCCTAGGTTTGGATGGATGGATGGAGTAAGGAGAGCCCTGAATGATAGGAGGATGGGTGTGAGGGAAGCAAGCGAGCGTGCTAGGAATAGGAATGAGTGGCGAGCGATTGTGACGCGGCTCTGATGGGCATCTGCTGTTACCATGGGGCTGCATCTTGCAGAGGTAGCCCTGTGGTAGGGGCAGTAGGAGGAGTTGGCAGTTGTGAAGCGACACTGGTTGTGGAAGAGCCGGGAGGATGGGCTGTGGCACTCCAGCAGTGCCATCTGAACGGTCGCTAGCTCCCTCGTCATTGCCCATAGAGCAAAGTAATTCACTTATTGTTTTCCTTTCTTAATGTCGGCTACCCCCCAATTAAAGGGGGAAACAGCCAAGGTAGATAGATAGATCTACAGATTAACTATGTAGTAAGTTCATTAATAATAATAATAATAATAATAATAATAATAATAATAATAATAATAATAATAATAATAATAATGACAATGACAATGACAATGACAATGACAATAATAATAATAATAATAATAATAATAATAATAATAATAATAATAATAATAATAATAATAATAATAATAATAAATAATGCATTCTTAAATAAGTTCATATGATACTAACGTACTCTCAAAATAATTTTTTAAAATGCAGAATCACCCTTGTAACCAAGATGAAGTATTTTTACATCGTTGAGAAGAGTCAAAGGGCGAACACGAATAATGTATTGGTGATACTGATTCAGTGTTTCATACTGGAAGGCAGATATTTCATAACCTGGGAGCACGCCCCATTTCAAACTGAATTGAATAAGGTGTCTGAACTACAACAATTCATAGACGATGCAATAATAATGACCACTATTTAAGAATATATTTAATTAGGATGTTATATTTTCAGGTCATACCTTATATAAGATAAGTAGAAGCATAATTAAGATAGTTTTCATTAGTGAGGAAAGTTATCAATGAAGCACTATATATATATATATATATATATATATATATATATATATATATATATATATATATATATATATATATATATATATATATATATATATTACATGCATACATGCCTGCCTGCCTGCCTGCCTGCCTGCCTGCCTGCCTGCCTGCCTGCCTGCCTGCCTGCCTGCCTGCCTGCCTGCCTGCCTGCCTGCCTGCCTGCCTGCCTGCCTGCCTGCCTGCCTGCCTGCCTGCCTGCCTGCCTGCCTGCCTGCCTGCCTGCCTGCCTGCCTGCCTGCCTGCCTGCCTGCCTGCCTGCCTGCCATACATACATACATACATACATACATACATACATACATACATACATACATACATACATACATACATACATACATACATACATACATACATACATACATACATACATACATACATACATACATACATACATACATACATACATACATACATACATACATACATACATACATACATACATACATACATACATACATATATATATATATATATATATATATATATATATATATATATATATATATATATATATATATTTCGGGTTTCATCTGGACCCAACCCTCTCAGCTGGGGTCCAATAAGAAGCTGAAATGACCACTGATAATATATTTGTTTTCCAAATATGGTAATTAATGCTTAAAAAGCTACTCAGATTATTATTTGGGACTTTTTAGTCTTGTTATATTGCAAGGTATTTAGAAACTGCCATATTTCTCAGTAACATCTATAAAAAAAAATACTGAAGTTGCTACTCCAATGCTATAATATTAAGAATACTGTATGCATACCACTTTCTAGATCTTGATGATGATGATGATGATGATGATGATGATGATGATGATGATGACGATGATGACGAGGACGACGACAATTATTATTATTATTATCATTATTATTATTATTATTATTATTATTATTATTATTATTATATATTATTATTATTATTATTATTATTATTATTATTATTATTATTATTAACATAGTTGTTATTACTGCTGCTGTTGTTGTGGTGAGCTAAATGAAACGTATCTTAGAAAACTAAAACCTTAGCACTGAGTGACAATATAAAGATATCAAAAGTAATGAAGACATGCCGATCCGGAAAGAAAAGCAGGCGGGGGGGGGGGAGAGAAGTTTGCACGCGTATAAAACTGGTTTATATTGGCCGCTCCTACATTCAATTCCAGTAATGACAGTGTGTATAGCTTATTCCTAAATTCATTGTAATACTATGAATATTCTATGAATATTAATCAAATGCCTATATTCCACCAAATATACAGTAAGCATATATATATATATATATATATATATATATATATATATATATATATATATATATATATATATATATATATATATATATATATATATATATAACATAGCAGACACCATATAAAATATATTAAAGACACCACTTAGAACAAGAATTAGAATATGAAAATGGATGAAAATTTTTCTTAGCTTGACTTACTGA
>JAXCGZ010002670.1:30000-40000 GCA_037179515.1 Halocaridina rubra
GGTGCAATCAAGTGCTAAATAAGCTCGAACAAGAGAATAGGTATGCATATATGCATGTCCAGTAGTTCTGCACTCGACCGTTCAAAATTTTACGGATGCACTGCGAGTCTTACTGAAGCCCAGGTGGCGAGATATATCACTGACTCCACTATTAACACTATCATACCTTATGGACGACAGACTGAAATTTAAATACGAGAATTTTAGAATTTTCCCATCCTCTAAGGTGTGTGTGTGTGATTACCTAATTGTGATTACCTAATTGTGTTTACGGGAAAGAGCCCAAAGCTCGTATCTTCCCGTCTCCTGATCGGTTCCATTTTAGACTTAGTGATACTTATCATACCTGTCCTTAAAACTATGGATTGAGATAGCATTAACTACCTCCTCGCTTAGCGAGTTCCAATTATCAACTACTCTTACACTGAAAAAGTATTTCCTTACATCCTGCAAAGAAGTTTTCTTACGAAGCTTCAAACTATGACCTCTAGTTCTAGAGCCAGCCATATCAAAATATCGATCCCTATCCACTCTATCATAACCATGAAGGAATTTAAAGACTGTCACCATATCCCCCCTCACTCTTCTAGCTTCAAGTGATGGTAAGTCTAATTCCCTCAGTCTCTCATCATAACTGAGATTGCGTATTTCTGGCACCACTTTCGTGGCATGTCTTTGAACTTTTTCAAGCTTAGCTATGTGCTTTTTCAAGTGCGGATTCCAAAAGGGGGCTGCATATTCGAGTTTTGGCCTCACATAGGTTACATAAATATTTCTGAACATTTCCTTGTCCATGTGCCTGAAGGCTACCCTTACATTTGATAAGAATGCATATGCTGCCCTTACTATGCCATTTATATGTATTTCTGGAGACAAATCTGCCAGTATGTTTACTCCTAGATCTCTCTCATTTTCTGTCTCTTGAAGTTGTACTCCAGCCACCGAGTAGTCAAGCTTGGGCCTTCTTGCACTTGTACCCATTCTCATTACCTTACATTTTGAAGTATTGAATTTCATTAGCCACTTTTCTGACCACTCATGCAGATTATTTAGATCCTCCTGAAGTTCTCTGCCATTGTTCTCGTTTTTTACTTTCTTCACAATCTTTGCATCATCTGCAAACATATTCATGAATGAATTTACAGACTTTGGTAGGTCATTTACATATACAAGGAACAAAAGTGGCCCTAAAACTGAACCCTGTGGAACTCCACTACTAACTCTTCTCCATTCAGACACTGAGTGTCTTACTCTAACCCTCTGTTCCCTTCCTTCTAAGTAAGTTTTTATCCATTCCAAAACATTTCCACCTATTCTAGCCATTGATTGCAGCTTCCTAATAAGTCTCCCATGTGGAACAGTGTCAAACGCTTTCTGGAAGTCTAGGAATATGCAATCTGCCCAGCCCTCTCTTTCCTGTAAGATTTGGCTTATTTCATCATAAAATTCTAATAAGTTTGTTACTGTTGATCTACTTTCTCTGAAGCCATGTTGCCTCACTGACAAAAAGTTGAAGGATTCCAAGTGAAGAGAGATATGTTTCCTTAGTAGTTTCTCCATAACTTTGCAAACTATGCTGGTCAAGGAAACTGGTCTATAGTTCAGAGCCGTATCCCTCCTTCCCTTTTTGAAGATAGGTATCACATTTGCTTGTTTCCAGCATCTTGGAATCTCCCCCGACTCCAGTGACTCCTTAAATATGATACTTAGTGCCACTGATATTGTGTTTGCGCATTTTGAGCACATGAGGAGATATGTCATCAGGACCTGTAGCTTTATGAACATCTAAATCCATCAGCGCTTTGCATACCTCTGTGGCTGTAAGGTTGATGTTCTCTAATACCGGCCCTTGAGCTTCTATCACTGCAATCTGAGGGGGTGGGGTATTTTCTACTGTAAATACTGACTGAAACTCCTGTAGTTCCAGTTAAGCGCTTTGTGGAGCTGGAAAATTAAGGCTGAAGGCCCTTCCTGAAGCCCCGCGGTGGGCTTAATAACGGGTATCTCGCCCCCCGAGTCGAATTTCATAAGCATTAGATCCATCCATCCATATACCAAAGCCATATTCCCCCTTTATAAGGAGGGTGGCTGAGGCAAAGACAATACTTTGACTTTTTGTGGGAATTAAAATACAGAGGAGGGGATTCCCAGCCCCCTCGCTCCGCTCCATTTAGTCGACTTTTACGACACGCAGGGGAACACGGAAGATGCAGTCAGTTAAGTCTAGATCTCAAACTTCTGAGACTCGGGATCGACAAATCAGTGTTCAAGCCCACCGAGGGGCGTTAAGAAAGGTATCCAGACCTAAGTCCTCAGTTTCAACCTGTCTGTATCCACGACTCATTCAAATGGGGATTAATAGTGGCACAAAAAAACGACGACAACAACAAATCCAATAACAACAAAGAGGAAATGCGAGCTAAAATTTTATGTAGCGAGACTATCATAAAGTATAAATACTTTAAACTGCGGTTCCAATTACCAAATAGGGAAAATAGTATTTGATACAAGGCTAGATTTCAACCTCGTAACATAACTGAAGTACTTAAATGTCGCTTTTGACAACAATACCGAAGCACTGAAGATGCTAAACTCAAAACAACATAAAAAAACTGAACTACAGAAAAAATGCATCTCAAGGCTACCAAGCGGAGTAGTAGTATATAATAATAAACAGTAAAGGAGGGTTTACGCGGCCAAACGGTTCGTCGAACGCAGTTCGACAGACAAGTGTTTGAAGTGATGTTCGAACGTGTGAACGGAATATTTGGTTGTCGAACACCAACCAAATACCCCGTTCACACGTTCGAACATCACTTCAAACACTTGGTTGTCGAATACGGAATACCCCGTTCACACGTTCGAACATCACTTCAAACACTTGTCTGTCGAACCGCGTTCGACGAACCGTTTGACCGTGTAAACCCCCCTTAAAGGGCGGTTTGGGAGCGGACCTCCCAATTTGGAAGTGCCAGTGGGACTGTTATAGTATTAACATAGGTTTGGTGAGGTTAGTTAAGTTAGCAAAACTGGAAATAGCGGACTCAACGATACCCTGGGATGGATTCGGTTTTACGTAACGAACTCCCTTTTCTACTAAGGGCTAGGACGGTTGCCTTCTTACGAAGGACTTGTTTTGGCAGATGTAATCGCTACCCTGAGTGTATGCCCTTACTAACCTCAGTCCGTGACGGGGCGCGAACCCTCGACTCAATGATACCCTGGGGTAACCTGCAAATTAGAGTGAAGAAGGCACTAGAAATGGCACTAACAGTGGGAAGGAAAGTCAATGAGGGGCAGCAGCAGCAGCAGCAAAAAGGGTATTGATAAGAAAAGACAACAAGGGGGTTGATATGCATTCATATGCACAAATTAAGCGGGACGTTAGGAAATGACGCAATAACATCGAATATTCAGAACTGTCGAGCCTCGATATCTACTAGCTATTGCAGAGGCTGTTAGCACTTGCCTAACCCCGTTAGTTGTCTATCACAATGTGTTACATTTATTTTTGTATCTCGTTCTTCATCTAATACGTCTTTGTTTCCTTCTTTCAAGTTCTTTAGTTTAAAACTCCCTGAATGTTTCATATTTTATGTATTGCAGCCAATTTATTCTATATTACCTGTCATCTATCAGGACTGTTTGTGCGTGTGTGTGTGTGTGTGTGTGTGTGTCTGTGTGTGTGTGTGTGTGTGTGTGTGTGTGTGTGTGTGTGTGTGTGTGTGTGTGTGTGTGTGTGTGTGTGTGTGTGTGTGTGTGTGTGTGTGTGTGTATCTCAACTACTATATCCCTGCGGGTTTCACTTGCCACGAGCGGCTTATTACATTCTTCTTCATCTTATTCTAAGATATATTATTTTATTTATTATATTTATAATTTTAGGTATTTCCTTCTACCATTCCACAATCATTTTAAGGTTACTCTTAGTTATTTTATCATATTTCAATTTCCCACGTGAGTCTCTGTACATTCTTCTTCTTCCTATTCTTTTTAGGCAATTATTATCGTTCCTTTCCAGCGGTCACTGCATAAAAAAAAGGCAACAAAAGATGGCGAAGGTTAAAGTCGTCACGTTCCTTCTGAGCATCCACTATTTGTATTAAGTAAAGTATAGTCTTCATTTTCTGTAACAGAGCAAAGGACGGTATGTTATAAAATTGTAAAAGGAAGATGGGGGAGGAGAGGAGTGGATGAAGGAGGAGGCAGAGGGAAAAACGTAGAGGAGGAGGAGAGAAAAGAAGGAAATGCAAGGTCAAGGATGAAGGAGAAGACGGAGAAAGAGGTTATTGAGGAGGAGGACATTCTGGAATGCTGGAAAGGAGGAAGGCAGTACTGGAATGCATGGAAGGATGATACTCAACCAGTATTACAATTTTCCCAGTCCTGTACACTCATGTATTTGACACAGTACCCATATACCCTCATCCACCCCAAGCCAAGATTCTCTCTTATTTGCCCCGTGGCATCAAAGATCTCATGCAACCCCTGCCATGCCCTCGCCTGATTTTTTTGTCCACAAGCTACCCATCCACCCACAACAAGCGACCTTGAGGCATGGATGTTGGGCATTTAACACTACAGGTACCCATTAGAATTTTCGGAGAAAGAAAGACGTAGATGATTAAAAAGAGAAAAACAAAGCTAAACAAAAGAGAAAGACGTAGATGATTAAAAGGAGAATAACAAAGCTAAACAAAAGAGAAAGACGTAGATGACTAAAAAGAGAATAACAAAGCTAAACAAAAGAGAAAGACGTAGATGACTAAAAAGAGAATAACAAAGCTAAAAAAAGAGAAAAACGTAGATAATTAAAAAGAGAATAACAAAGCTAAACAAAAGAGAAAGACGTAGATAATTAAAAAGAGAATAACAAAGCTAAACAAAAGAAAATTAAACTAAAATCAAAATTAATATTCGTTTTATTATAAATATTGCTAATAATAGTCATGGAATGGTTGTTTGAGGTCTGTTAACACTCCGTGTATGGATTATTACTTCACTGGCAAAGACGAAGATGATGATTAAAGAGGGAATAGCAAGGATAAAAAAAAAGAGATAATAATAACATAAATTTATGACTAGAGCTCCTTCTGTTACTTAAATACTTAATGAAAGCTCTGAATAATATTACTATATAAGGCAAAAATGATACGTCATGCGATTTTGTTTTCCATATATAAATATCATTGAACATTGCAAAAGGCTGAATACAAACAATATTATTTCAGTATTTCTTTCATATGGCTACAGGAATCCATGCGGTTGCTGTAAAGAAAGGTCTGTAATAGAGCTGAAATATGTATCAAATAATAATAATAATAATAATAATAATAATAATAATAATAATAATAATAATAATAATAATAATAATAATAATAATAATAATAATAATAATAGTTTTGATTATGAACTTTAAAATCCGGATAAGTAAATTGTAAGAATATATATATATATATATATATATATATATATATATATATATATATATATATATATATATATATATATATATATATATATATTTTTTTTTTTTTAAGAGTGTGACACCGGGACAGGCAGAAACTGCCCTCATCGACAAAGGCCCGGGCACGAGAAAATACCAAGACGAAGGAAAAGAAAAAGTTAAGGGCAAGGCAGAGATGAGGTAATGTCACACAAAGGAAAACGACAGACAGAAAAAACAGTCAAAGTAAAGGGGACCCAGAGATATGGAGGACTAGGCTCTGAGATGACGATAGATCTGCTTTTTGAAGGATGAAAGGTCATAAGAATTAGGAAAGACAGAAGGAGGAAGAGAGTTCCAGAGTCTGGAGGTAGATGGGAAGAAGCAGTCGCTGCACCGACCAATCCGCGAGCTACAAATCTCCACACAGTACCTGTGAGATGAGGCCGCTTGGCGAGTGTTACGCGGCCTCGGCAGTGGAGGAGGGATGCAACTCGCCAACTCATCAGAGCAGCGATGGAAGTAGTAGCGATAGAAAAGCGAAAGGGAAGATACCTTACGGCGAAGAGAGAGAGAATCCAAGTTAGAAGTAAGAGAAGGATCATTAATAAGTCTGACTGCCTTAGATTGAACCCTATCAAGAAGATAAGTAAAGGAAGAAGCACCCCAGATGTGTGAGCAGTATTCTAAGCAGGGGCGGATAAGACCTTTGTAAATTTTAAGTAACTGCAATGAGGAAAAGTAATAACGAAAACGAAACAAAACCCCCAATTTTTTGGATGAAGATTTAGAAATTTGGATTATGTGATTCCTTCAAGACAAGTTAGAGGCTATGTGGATTCCTAATATATTGATAGAGTTAAGAGGGTAAATTTCATTAGTTTCGAAGACAATAAGGTTATCTGGAGGAGAAGAAAAATAAAGAGATAGCCAGAAACTGTGTCTTGGAGGCATTGAATTTAACTAAATTTTGAGTGCCCCATTCAGATACTCTCTGCAAATCGGAGTTAAGAGTAGAAGAAAGAGTGATACGAGATTGATTACGAGTAACAGATGAAGGTTGTGAAGAAAAGGCAGAGGAAAAGTGAAGGGTAGAGTCATCGGCAAAGGCATGAAGAAGAGAGGAAGATGGGGACTGTAGAAGATCATTGATGAAGAGAAGGAAGAGAGTAGGTGAAAGAACAGAGCCCTGTGGAACACCACTGGACACAGAGAAAGGGCTAGATGTCGCGCCATCAACAACTACAGATATAGAACGGTCAGTAAGAAAACTGGAAATCAGAGAACAGAAAGAAGGGGTAAAGCCGTAGGCAGGGAGTTTGGCCAACAGAGCCTTGTGCCAGACTCTGTCAAAAGCCTTAGAAATATCAAGGGCGACGACAAAGGATTCCCCATAGTTCCTCAGAGAAGATGACCATACATGAGTAAGATAGGACAGGAGATCACCAGTGGATCTTGCCTTGCGGAAGCCGTACTGGTGATCGGAGATAAGTGAGTTAGATTCAAGGCGTTTCAAGAAGTGAGCATTGAGCAAAGTTTCGAAAACTTTAGCAATAGAGGAGGTTAGAGCAATAGGTCGGTAGTTAGAAGGAATAGAGCGGTCACCCTTCTTAGGAACAGGTTGAACTAGAGCATGCTTCCAAGATGAAGGATAGATACTGGTTGACAGAATGAGGCGAAAAAGACGGCAAAGCACGGGAGCCACTTCATCTGCAAATTCCTTAAGGAACCTTGCAGGGATACCATCGGGACCAGATGCCTTGTTTGTCTTTAGAGAGCGAAGAACCTTATGAACTTTGCGTGAAGAAAGGATAAGGGAGGGCATAGGGTTAGAGAGGGGAGAAGACTGAGGAACAGGTGTGCTGGAATCGTTGATAGAAGAGTTGGCAGAAAAAAAAAAAATATATATATATATATATATATATATATATATATATATATATATATGAATCATTTTTTTTTTTTTTTTTTTTTTCTGCCAACTCTTCTATCAATGATTCATGTTTTCACATATGTAATGTGCTTTATATATATATATATATATATATATATATATATATATATATATATATATATATATATATATATATATATATATATATATATATATATATATATATATATATATATATATATATATATATATATATATATATATATATATATATATATATATATATATATATATATATATATATATATATATATATATATATATATATATATATATGGATAGATAGATAGATATTGTTTTTATTTTTATTTTTGTTACTGCAATATCTCGTGTGCTGCTAGCGTAGGCGTGCATAAGGTTGACGCAACTTTATAAAAAAAAAACACAAATATTTACTTCAAAACAGACGATTCCTCTCTTCATGGAAGTTTTCACTTCTTTATTTTAATATTAGGAGTCACAATTGGTCCCCAAATGAATCGGAGTGGTCAAAGACGGGTGGTAACCGGGGGATTAAGGCTGGATACCCTTCCTATCGCCATACGGCTGGATCAAACTCCCGTTTGTCAGGCGCGTCATTTCCCAAGTCACGCACACACACACACTGAGCTACCGCAGTCCCCTTCCCCCTCCTCCTTAAGTATTACTTGATTTCTTTCTCTGGAAAATCCTTAGGAAATTCTACCCTCAACACAATGACCTTAGATGACCTTCCTAGGGAACAAAAGGAGATGCCTTAAACCAGTTCAGAGAGGATATGAGTTTTTTTTTTATTTATTTCTATTTTAGTTGCCATTCTATGCAATATAAATTTTGAAAAAAAAATCATATTTATCTATATCTATCTATCTATCTATCTATCTATTCATTTATTTATTTACATATTTATTTATATTTATTTATTTATTTATTTATTTATTTATTTGCTTATTATTTATTTATTTGCTTATTATTTATTTATTTATATATTTATTTATTTAACTGTTTATTTATTAGTCCTGCTTTTATTATTGACTGATTTTAACATTATCATTAATAAGGGCTGTGGAATGGGCCTTAATTCCATTGTAAAAGTAATTGGTGAGCCTTCTGAACTTGTTCGGTCACCAGGGGCTACCATAAGGGAAACCCCACTACCCTCTCCTCCTTAGTCAGCTAAACCAATGAGCACGAACTCAAATTATTTGGGAAAAAAATTATGAGGAGGAAAGAGGTGTGTGTGTGTGTGTGTGTGTGTGTGTGTGTGTGTGTGTGTGTGTGTGTGTGTGTGTGTGTGTGAAATTTAGCAAAGTAAATATTTACTTTAAAAAGAGAACTTATAGTCATTTATGTAAATAAATATATAAATTGATATGGGCAGGAGAGAGAGAGAGAGAGAGAGAGAGAGAGAGAGAGAGAGAGAGAGAGAGAGAGAGAGAGAGAGAGAGAGAGAGAGAGAGAGAATGAAATTTCATGTCTAACTACTGCGTCCATTTCAAGAACTAATGCTAGTCTTCTCGTTGATATACACGACGCATAATATCTTCGTACTCTACCATGCTTGCTCGCTTTTGGAAACCCCCCCCAAAACCCCCACATAGCTAAGTTTATGGGTACGGAGCAGTGGAAAGCTGTAGACAAGACACTGTGGCCAAGCATGCTTAAAGCAGACGCCATATTGCCTCTCTAGGCCTACAACCCTGCCTGTTTATCTACTTCGTTTACTTATCCAACCTATATTTGCAAAATTGGATGATTAAAAAAAAAGCCTAAATGATCAGGTCCAGTGTCAGCGCAGGACGGGAGGCACTGGAAACAAACAGGAAACTGTGAATAGATGCAAGATGGCACTCACTGGCTAAACTTGCGCACTCTCCTCAAAAGCTGATATTTCGAAATTTATGCAAATTATTTTACGTACTCAAAGACAGCATTCGCTTTACTGAAGGTGCAGTACGGGGCATGTTTGTATTTTGAAGTTAACGTCCATTATTTTTCATATTAAGAACATGGAAAAGCATTGTAATAATACTCATGAGTATCATTAAAGATCGCTCGCTGTCCGTTTGAAAAGTATAGACCGTGATTAGTAATGCAATAATAATAATAATAATAACAAAAACAATAACAATAACAACAACAACAACATTATTATTATTATTATTATTATTATCAAACCACCCCCTTACGGTTTGGGAATCGAACTCAGGACCTTTGATATATAAGAAACATGTCATAAGCGATGAGCTTCGAGGCAATATACGGAAAAAAAAAATTCTCAAAACAGATAAGGGATCAATCCCAAAATAAGCACTTGATGTTCCCAGTAGGGAACTAAAAATAAAACTGTTTGAAAATAAAACTAATTGTTCAGTTAAGATAGGTTAACCTAACCTTACCTAACTTAATCTAACCTAACCTTGCCTAACTTTAAGCACCTGCCTTATGCCTCAATCCCATATTAAGCACCTAAAAATGGCATCAAGTGCGTATTTTGGTAGTGATCCAAGATATAGGTAACTCATGTATAAGTCTAAATCCTTAATGAGTAGCTTTATATCTCCCACATGAGAGAGAAATTATACTACCCACAGGGCAAATAGTATAATGCACGAGTAATC
>JAXCGZ010002671.1:0-25000 GCA_037179515.1 Halocaridina rubra
CTTAAATTTCGTTTGGCTGTATGTTTGACTTCTGGCGAGTGTGTGCTTTGACTTTACACTCCAATTTATAAAAAAAAAAAAAGACTGCGATAATAGGCAAGTGTGTGTATGTGCATTTCACTAGTGTTTTTGTAATGTTAAACAGAAAAAGAATGGGTTTTTAAATCGCCTTAGCTTAATCTGTAATAAATTAATGTTATCTTTTTTTTTAAGAAGTTAGTAAACAAAATTTCGCTTATCAGAAAATTTAGCAAAAAAAAAAAAAAAACTTTTGCAAGACTTACTAGTAGGGAATATAGAGTGAAGGGAAGTTATTGTATAGACACCTTTATACTTTTACTAGTAACTGAACTCATGAAGCCAAGTTTTAATAAGATGTTGACTTTGAGTATTTTGATTGTTGATTTTATTCATTTTTTGGTAAATGTGGCGTAGCTTCATTATTTATTGATGACTTTTTGCATGTTAATATTACACTGATAAGACAGAATTTGAATTGAGTAGTAACATATAGTTTGTCTGCCACATATTTCAGCTGTCTTTAAAGGAAATCCGAGGTACCACAGATAAACCGAGCAACACGAAGGTTGGAGGCTATGCTACTATATATTGTGACAGCAGGAATTTGAAAATGGTAAAAGAAAGTGGGCAAAATGAGTATTATTATGAGATACAATTATAGAAGTTTTGTTCTTGACTCAAAATGCTATTATCACTTATTATTTACTGTTATTCTTATTTTTTTATTATAATTATTATTATTATTATTATTATTATTAAGGCTGCTGTTATTGCTATCACTCCATTGTCCTTCTTGATAATTATTATTTTCATAATTTTATCAGTAGTAACTCAGTTATTAGCATTTTTATTTTGAATTCTTAACAATATGTTACTGTAGTCACTGTTAATAAGAGTATTACTGTTGTGCCTGTTCTTATCATCATTTCATGATTTTTCTTTTTTTGATATCTTTTTGATATCTTGTAGAGATACTCTATCAGTTACTCAGCTACATCCTAAGTATCTAGGAATACCGATCTGAATGGTGTAGACAAATATTTACAACCTCTATATTTTCAGGTAGCCCTGACCTGCAATTTCGAAAAATTTCTCCCTTTTACCTCTTGGAAAGATTGCAAGCGCTTACAGATACAGGGATGCGCAGTACCCACTTTGTGTTTACATATGGCCATTGTTCGTACCCAGAGGTGATATCTAGTGTTTCCTGTATTTGTGATAGCCATATTAGGCCCTTATTTCCAGCCCTATAATCTATTGCAGGCTATTCTAATTGCAGAATTTGAGTTTGTGAGGGAGATGCACGTCCGGGGGATAGGTGTCGTTAGAGGAGATATGGTGTTATAACCACCTCAACAGTCGAATCAACGCGGGGGAGGAGGCACTCGAAATGGATATATCTGCGGTTTTCCATTGTCTGGTGGCCCCCTGACGTAGGGCTAAGGGTTATTCATTGTTACAACCTGGACCTATCTTGCAGCATAGACGTGAGGGATGACGGAAAATGGAGTGGGGTCGGCCCAGTACCTAGCGATATCCCAAAATGTGGGTCTCCATATAGGGACAAAGGGTAATGCAAAAGAAGTGAAAAACTTAGATGAAATAAAAAAAGAATATGGAAAATTCCGGATAAGATAAAAGAAAGTGAGAGAGGGACATTTCCCATAGAATAAAACATAACAGGGGAAACTATAAATTCCCCACAGTGAACCATGGAGAGTGAAATACTTTTTTCCAATATACTAAGCCTGAGTTTTTTTTAGATCATAAATTTTAGTTAAGAAAACATCAATGCCTCCCCTAGAAGTAGTATATAGATATAAGAAAGATAGTTACCCTAGTTTTAATACAGTAAGTGTCATTGACTCATTCATGAGAATTATCAGATAACTGTCATTTACAAACAGTGTCTGTGTTTTGATTTAGTACTATGATAATCTGTCTATCATTGACGGGTATTTTTAGATGTTTGTCACTTACAAACCATATTTTTATGTTAATTGTCTTCTATAACCATCATTTCTTTATTTTCTTTTTACTAATAAAATGTATTATTGAATAGTTGTCTTTTAGATGAAAATGTTTACTATCTCTTTACTGTAATAAACTAATAGTCATTTTGTCACTCATTAATAGCTGCATAATGTAATTGTGAATACTTAATTAGATGGTTTTTATTTGCTAATTAAAATTCTTTAATTAGAATGATTGTTGTGAGAACATATTTTTCGTTTGTTTGTCTTTTTTTGGAAATCACATGTTCTATATATATTGATGAACCCTTAACAATGAAATAATTTTCAGGAAACTTTAGTATGTATTAGGGACCATACGGAAACTTTGATATGTAATGCAGAAAAGAAATCCACTTAGATAATTATGCTCTGTTTATGGTCTAGAATGATATGTAATTAGCAGATGATAGCCATCCTTTTTGTTTTTAATGAATGCTTCACCAGAAATAGCATATTTCTGGGATGAGCCATAGGGAGTGACGTATATATATCACGCCCATGAGTGTTTCATGTACAAGTTAGAAGTCCCACGTTGCTCTCTGTTCTCTTAGACCACGCTCAAATTGGCGGGGCAAATTGACATTCTTTAGGTGCCCCCACACCATAGGTAATGGGGTGTTCCCCCATCTATTGAAATCCTATTGGTGGAGGCATGACCAAGTGCCTCTCCCGAGGTAATAAAAAGGGATAAACAGCTTGTGAGGGAAGGAGAATATTGTGGGCGTCTATACAGATTGCATTACGTTAAGGGGACGGGGGCATTGAGGCCTAGAGTAACTACGCGGTTTCTAAATAAGTTAAATGTTAAGTATCATCACAAATCTATTATCACCTTGCACGCCTTAGACCTCTTAATTCGGTGCTGTCACCTAATAACAATGATGTCTCTTCTATCAACAACCCTCAGGTGTTGCAAACTAGATTTTCTGTCTCTACTCACAGTTCCTTCAGTGCATTGAAAACAATTCTGACAGTGCTAGTGATGAAGAGGTATATCCAGATAAAAGGGATAGTCAACAAGACAGCCAAATAATCAATTCAGAAATAGGCTACAAAACAGTTAAATAACAATAGCATTCTTCCCCACTACTCCTAGCAACACAACAACTATCACTAACCAGGACAACCAGATTACACCATCCAGCACAAATAACCAACCCAGCAATAAGTTGCAAAACAGTGAAGAAAACAGAAAAGATGAAGTAGGAGTAGTCTCTAATCTAAAGAGTCCATTGAAGTCCTCTCCTCTGCAACCACAGTTATCTAATAATACAAGTGCCAGAGTTACTGCTCAAATATATATTCGCATACCTGACAACCCCTCTGAGAGAGAGAGATTCGTAATATTTTGACAAATCAAGGCATTCCCTCTGAAGAAGTCTTGATTAGGGAGTTTTTTCGCAAACCAAATTAGATCTCCTTCTCAGTGATGATATCGAAAGGATATTAATACGTGGCTTACAAACAGAATCAATGGCCTAGGCACAATTGTCCAGCCATTTCGCGGGGAAAAACAGCGGACACAACCTGGGTATCTACAAAATATCCCAAACTACAGCCATACTGGAATAAACAGCAAGAGCTTATGAAAACGTCCCCTATCAGCGAGACTACATTCTTATCGCCGTCCATGCATGAGAGACTTGTCCTAGAGAGAAGGCCCAATCATACCATGGCACATACTCAAGTCAGCTTTACCCATTCAACGGCAGGTACAGACACCAGGATCCATGGACTAACCACAGAACACATTATGGTGACGAATTCCCAGCAGTATCACACAATCGAAATAAACCGTGGACAAACCCAAGAACAATCTACAACTATGACTATGGATACCTCCCTGATGAAGCATGGTAAGCATGTAACATGAGTGCATGTGAACACTCAGTCCCTTTTACTCATTTTGAGAAAATAATAATGCTAACAAAATACAACAACTTAGACATCCTCTGTGTAAGTGAAACTTGGTTTCTCCTCACAACTGAAAATAAATATATGAATATCCAAGAGTTTAAAATATTTTGTAATGACCATGGGGGGGTCTGTATTTATGTTAGAACTTATTTCAGTGCATCAAAAATAACCACAGCTCTAGAAAAAAATGATGAGCTCATAGATATATGGATCACTGTGCAGTGTCAAAAACTTTCATCTTTCATTATTGGGTGTGTTTACCGTCACTCAAAGCATCTTCCAGTTCATTTAGGCATCTGCTAGAAACATTCAAAAATGTCTGTGTGCGCCATAAACCTGTATACATACTTGGTGACTTTAATGATGACTTGCTCTCAGCAGATAACAAAATGAAAAGGGTGATCAACACTGAAGTTAGCACAAATAGTGACAGCACCGACCCTTATAACCCCTAATTCTAGGACTCTGATAGGTCTAATAATAACAAATAAAGTGGAAAGTAAACCCTATTGGGACGTAGTTCCCTTCTCAATGGCAGATCGCAAGTTCAACATTGCTATGCTAAACATAAACAAGCCCAAAAGGAAGCATTTCTTTAAGACATCCCAGTGCCTAAAGATTACTCCCCTTATATCTTTGTGAAGAATTAATCAACAACAGAAATGTACTTAATGGTATATACAACGTTAATTTGCAGGTTGAAAATCTAACAAAAGTCTTCCATGAATGCCTAGATAGTTGTGCACCCTTTGTAACAAGAAAAATAACCAGCCCCTCGACCCCTGGCTAACTAATGCTATCACAGAGACAGTGCAAATCAGAAATTAAATACAAAAGAGCTAAATATGAGTAGATATGATATGACTCTCCATGAACCTTATAAAGTAGAAAAGGAGCTTGTCAGATTCCTCATTGATATGAGTTAAAAAACTTTTACAATGAACAATTTAATGACTCTAGAAATGCTACAGCGACAATATGGGAAGTGATAAGAAGCATGATACCAAATGGAAAGACTACTTCAGAAAGTTACAAAAATATTATGGGGTTGAAAGACAAAGTGGAAAACTTTAATAACTATTTTGCTAATGTCGGGAAAAATACATATGAGAAAACGCAAGAAAATATCAACTCAGTGAACATGAGTAATTACTTAAATGACAGTTCTTCCAATGTTAACATAAGAGATTACTTCAACATTAATCCTGTCGATTGTGCTACCCTAATTCTTACCATAAAGAGCCCAAGAAACTCTGGCTCTTATGGCCCAGATGGTATACCATTTCAATTCCTCAAAAATGCTCTATCTATGATTGTATCTTATATTTTAATTATTATAAACACCTCCATTGTTACTAAAAGGTTTCCTGATTCTAGGTAAAAGTCACATGTAATACCTCTGCATAAAAAGGGGGACAGAGAAGATGTGAAAAACTATCGTCCCATATCCATGCTACCCATTTTCTCTAAAATATTAGAAAAAATGGTTGCATGCCAACTAATTTCAATTCTAGAGAGAAACAGACTATTAACTATTTATAGGTTGGCCAAGGCACCAGCCACCCATTGAAAGACTACAACTGAAGGTATTAGGATACAACTAGGATTGGTCCAGACAGTTCCGGGTTGAGTCTTCCTTCAGGACGGTTCTTTCCTCATGCTACATCTACACTGGATATTCTGGCAAATTCATTAAACATCTCTTGCTATTCCATTACATTTGACAAGTCACAACACTTCCAACATGTCTCTTTTTGCTCTCTTTTTTCCCTCATATTTGCTATTATTTATGGAAGGTCCACAGCTTATGGCCCCCAGTACCTGGCTTGAGGGCAGACAAGCCTGGTGCTAATAATGGTTCTGCCCTTAACCTTGCACCTCCCAATAGACCTGCTTCTTTCACTCTTCACTATTCTAACATTTGTGGCCTGAACTCTACTCTTTTATCTCTGGAACAGCACTTGGATACTTTCCTCCCTACCCTCCTCCTCCTCCTATCTGAAACCCAACTGTCTATGCATGCTTCCACTTACCCATTTCAAATCTCTCACTATAATCTGTATACTCGTTTTCGTTCCAGAGGTGGGGTCTGTGCCTACTGTAACACTAACACTCCTATTGCGAGGCTCATAGACCTTGAATCTCCTTACCTTGATGTTTTTTGGCTAAAAATTAATCTCTCCCCTACCACTATTTCTATTTGCTTCTGCTATTGTTCTCCAAACTCCACCGAGTTTGTGTCTTTTTTGAATATCTGTCCTCGTGCCATGAGTCCTTGCTATCTTCTCACCCACTTGCCGATGTTCTCTACATTGGAGACTACAATGTACACCACAGTGAGTGGCTTAATTCTTCTTACACTGATGTGGGAGGAAGTAAGGCCCTTGGTTTCTCAATTACTCATGATCTGGAGCAAATTATCAAACATCCTACTCGTGTTCCTGATCGTCATGAACATGCAGTCAACACTCTTGACCTATTTCTTACTTCTAACCCTTCAAACTACTCTTATTCTGTGTTTTCCCCTCTTGGTAAATCTGACCACTCTATGATCTCAATCTCTTCCATTTTTGCTCCCCTCCACTAATTCCTCTTACTCAGTGCGGCCTTTGGCACTTTGAGGGTACCCAGCATGAAAATTTGAGTAACTTGCTCTTTGACTACCCATGGGATGACTACTGTTTTTGGTCCCGCAACCCTGATCAGGTAGCCCTAAAAGTTGCCGAGATCATGACCTCGGTAATGGAGGCACACATCCACTTTTCTACAATAATTTTTTCCCCCTAAGCCTTGGTTTGACAGTGCCTGCTACATTGCTATCCAGGCCAGGAATCGGGCACACCGATCAAACCAAACTTCTCCTTCCGATTTAAGTCGCTCTGCTTTTATTATAGCTAGGAATCGCTGTACTGCTCAGATTCAAAGGTCTAAGGCTTCCTTTATAAGAGGGAAATTGATGACCTTAACTCCTCTCCCACTGACAAATGGTTCTTTTCCTTAGCCAAAAACCTCTCCAAAAACTTCTATAACTCAAGTTTTCTCCATCTCATTCGTTCTGATGGTTCTATAGCTTGCTCTTTCACTGACAAAGCCATTCTCTTTAGCTCTCATGTTTCTGCCAACTCTTCTATAAACGATTCCAGCACACTTGTACCTGAATCTTTACCCCTCTCTAACCCTATGCCTCCCTTATCCTTTCTTCACACAAAGTTCACAAGATTCTTTGCTTGCTAAAGACAAACGAGGCATCCAGTCCCGATGGTATCCCTGCAAGGTTCCTTAAGGAGTTTGCAGATGAACTAGTTCCTGTGCTTTGCCGTCTTTTTCGCCTCATTGTGTCAACCAGTATCTATGTTTCATCTTGGAAGCATGCTCTAGTTCAACCTGTTGCTATGAAGGGTGACTGCTTTAATTCCTTCAAACTACTGGCCTATTGCCCTAACCTCCTCTATTGCTAAAGTTTTCATATCTTTCCTCAATTCTCACTTCTTGAAATGTCTTGAATCTAACTCACTTATCTCCAATCACCAGTACGACTTCCGCTAGGCAAGGTTCATTGGCGACCTCCTGTCCTATCATACTCATGTTTGGTCATCTTCTCTGAGGAACTATGGGGAATCCTTCATCATCACCCTTGTTATCTCTAAGGATTTTGACAGAGTCTGGCACAAGGCTCTGTTGGCCAAACTCCCTGCCTATGGCTTTACCCCTTCTTTCTGTTCTCTAATCTCCAATTTTATTTCTGACCATATTATATCTGTAGTTGTTGATGGTGCAACATCTAGCCCTTTCTCTGTTACCAGTGGTGTTCCACAGGGCTCTGTTCTTTCACCAACTCTGTTCTTTCTCTTCATCAATGATCTTCTACAATCCCCATCTTCCTCTCTTCTTCATGCCTTTGCTGATGATTCTGCCCTACACTATTCCTCTGCCTTTTCTTCACAACCTTCATCTACTACTCGTAATCAGTCTCGTATCACTCTTTCCTCTACTTTCAACTCCGATTTGCAGAGGGTATCTGAGTGTGGCACTCAAAATTTAGTTAAATTCCATGCCTCCAAGACACAGTTTCTGGCTATCTCTTTATCTTCTCCTCCTGATAACCCTATGGTCATCGAAACTATCGAAACTTACTCTCTTAATTCTATCAATTTATTAGAAATCCATATAAACTCTAAATTGTCTTGGAGGAATCACATAATCCAAATTTATATATCTTCATCCAAAAAAAATTGGGGGTTATATTTAATTTTCGTCATCCTTTTTATTCTTTACATTTACTTAAAATCTATAAAGGTCTTATCCATCCCTACTTAGAAAACTGCTCACACATCTGGGGTGATTCTTCCTATACTTATCTCCTTGATATGGTTGAATCTAAGGCAGTCAGACTCATTAATGAACCTTCTCTTACTTCTTATCTGGATTCTCTCTCTCTCCCCCGTAAGGTGTCTTCCCTTTCTCTTTTGTATTGCAACTATTTCCATCA
Organism: Halocaridina rubra; assembly: GCA_037179515.1. Lineage (NCBI taxonomy): Eukaryota > Metazoa > Arthropoda > Malacostraca > Decapoda > Atyidae > Halocaridina > Halocaridina rubra. The sequence continues at coordinate 8,443 of JAXCGZ010002671.1, forward strand.
CTGCTCTAATGAGTTGGCGAGTTGCATCCCTCCCCCACTGCCAAGGCCGTGTAACACTCGCCAAGCGGCCTCATCTCACAAGTACTGTGTGGAGAGTTGTAGCTCGCAGATTGGTCGGTGCAGCAAGTGCTTCTTCTAATATACCTCCAGACTCTGGAACTCTCTTCCTCCTTCTGTCTTTCCTAATTCTTATGACCTATCATCCTTAAAAGAGCTGATATATCATCATTTCAGTGCCGAATCCTCCATATCTCTAGGTCCTGTGTACTTTGACTGTTTTTCTGTCTGTCGTTTTCCTTTGTGTAACATTACCTTATCTCTGATTTGTCCCTAACCTTTTTCTTTTCCTTCATCTTGGTGTTTTCTCGTACCCGAGTCTTTATTGATGTTTTTGCCAATCTCGGTGTCACACTCATAAAAAAAAAAAAAAAAAAAAAAAAACATGGTTTCAGACCGAAACTCTTGATGGAAACTGCACTGCTCAAAATTACTAATAGAATTTATAATAATATAGATAAGAAAAAAATCTCTCTGCTTGTATTTTAGACTTATCAAAAGCCTTAGATAGTGTAAACCACGAAATTCTTATCAGTAAATGTACTAACCTAAATATTGACCCGACCAGGTTTAGAAAGTATCTATCTAATCGCAGATAGTCTATCCATCTTAACAGCATTATCTCTACTCAAAAAAAATTATCACTTGGTGTTCCACAAGGATCAGTCCTTGGTCCTATCCTCTTCTCTATTTACGTAAATGATCTATCTTGTTTATTTTCCGACTGTCTGAAGGTACAATATGCAGACGACACTCAGGTACTCCTTAGTGGCGATATTAATAATCTCCCAGTGCTAACCTTAAGAGCAGAAAACAGTATGTTAAAAATTAAAACCTAATTTCATGAAATTAGGCTGTTACTTAACAAAAGTAAAACACAATGCATGTTTATTAGTTCAAGGTACCATATAGCACAAATTCTAGAAAACACAAGAATTAATTTTTGCGACAATATCATTACACCTACCGAAACAGTAAAAAGTCTAGGAATTCACTTTCATAACTACATGTTGCTTGATTCCCATATAGATAAAGTATGCAAAAAGGTAACAGGGACAGTAATGTACTTATCAAGTATAAAAGACAATTTTGAGACTACCAATCTAATAATGGTTGTCAAATATTTAGCCCAATGTCACATTAATTATTGCACAACTGTATGGGAAGTTACCACTAAGACTCAGATAAACAGAATACAGAAGCAATTAATATTGCAGCTCGAGTTGCCCTTTGAGGAATAAGAAAATATGACCACATCACGCCAGCTCTCAAAAAAACCTGGGTGGCTGCGGGCAGAAAATAAGGTCGCCTATGCTATTTATACTTTTGTATGCAAAATTTTGAACCATCATCATCCTAGTTGGCTATTAAATTTACAAACAGTCAGGGATATAAGGGGACCCAACACAAGACAGAGTAGTGAGCTCTTTAATCAGAGAACAAACACAGAAGCAGGTTCAAAGATGATCACTGTAAAAGGTCCAACACTCTGGAACAATATTCCAGAACATCTTTAAAATTCATTCTCCTTCACAGCTTTCAAAGGCAAACTATATAGTTTTCTTTTGGACAGATAGTTACTGCTAACACACTAATCAAACTTATTTATTGAATGCGATTTCCCTTATCTCAGACCATTCTTTATGTAAATTGATATCGCCTTATTTGATTTCTAAGTTAAGAGCTAAATATTCTCATTTTAAGGAATACACATATGGTGATGATGCCGATAATAACGATCCTGCATCGAGTGTTATTATTACTACTTTAATATTAACATTAATATTAACATTTCTAGCACGGGTATGATTATTGTTATTATAATTATTATACATATCTGGTAACTCAATGAACTTTTCATTTTCTAGGAAAGCTATATTTCTGTTCACTGTATGTGTTATCATATTACTTATTTTCTCAATTATATGCCTACTTATAAGTGTACACTTAGTTTTGCAAAAGAATAGCCATTGCCAAATGGAAATATATGTTTGTTTGCTTGTTTGTTTAATTGTTCTGTGTATCCACAGGTAATAAAGAGTGCTAATTGTCTTTTTAATCATTAACTTTAAAAGGATTTAAAGCTCTGCAATTTTAATCACGTAAAGGCTTATTTATCTTAGGATGCATTATTGCAGAAACTAGTTGAGAGAGAGAGAGAGAGAGAGAGAGAGAGAGAGAGAGAGAGAGAGAGAGAGGTGAGAGAGAGAGTAGAGAGTGTATATGTAGAGTGATGTGACAGTGTATGTGCTGCTCTCTCTCGATCTCTCGTCTCTCTCTTCTCTCTCTCGTTCTCTCTCTCTCTCTCTCTCTCTCTCTCTCTCTCTCTCTCTCTCTCTCTCTCTCTCTCTCTTTTCCCGTATGCAACTCAAAGACTCGTTACATACATACATACATACATACATACATACATACATACATACAGTCTTTAAATTCCTTCATGGTTATGATAGAGTGGATAGGGATCGATATTTTGATATGGCAGGCTCTAGAACTAGAGGTCATAGTTTGAAGCTTCGTAAGAAAACTTCTTTGCAGGATGTAAGGAAATACTTTTTCAGTGTAAGAGTAGTTGATAATTGGAATTCGCTAAGCAAGGAGGTAGTTAATGCTATTTAATCAATAGTTTTAAGGACAGGTATGAAAGTCTCACTAAGTACAAAATGGAACCGATCTGGAGACGGGAAGATACGAGCTTTGGGCTCTTTCCCGTAAACACAATTAGGTAATCACATACATGCATGCATACATACATACATACCTCGTTCCCCCTTTGAAGGGGGGTGGCCGAGCTAAGAAACACACATTCACCACGATCCACACGCACCTCAACCGCTCCTCTCATCTCCTTGGGGATAAAGGGTTACCACGCATTCCCCCCTTCCACCCTGCTTGGATCACCCACAAAGTAGGCGAGCAAGGATATTCTACAATAAGGCCGACAGCCGCATTTTAGAGTATCCTTGCCTACCTACCTTGTGGATGACCCTAGCAGGGTGGAAAGGGGGAGACGTGGCAACCCTTTATCCCCAGCGCTGAGAGGAGTGGTTGAGGTGTAATTACCTAATTGTAATTACCTAATTGTGTTTACGGGAAAGAGCCCAAAGCTCGTATCTTCCCGTCTGCTGATCGGTTCCATTTTATACTTAGTGATACTTATCATACCTGTCTTCAAAACTATGGATTGAGATAGCATTAACTACCTCCTCGCTTAGCCAATTCCAATTATCAACTACTCTTACACTGAAAAAGTATTTCCCTACATCCTGCAAAGAAGTTTTCTTACGAAGCTTCAAACTATGACCTCTAGTTCTAGAGCCTGCCATATCGAAATACCGATCCCTATCCACTCTATCATAACCATAAAGGAACTTAATGGCTGTCACCATATCCCCCCTCAATCTTCTAGCTTCGAGTGATGGTAAGTCTAATTTCCTCAGCCTCTCATCATAACTGAGATTGCGTATTTCTGGCACCAGTTTCGTGGCATGTCTTTGAACTTTTTCAAGCTTAGCTATGTGCTTTTTCAAGTGCGGATTCCAAAAGGGGGCTGCATATTCGAGAGTTGGCCTCTCCTTCCGATTTAACTCGCTCTGCTTTTATTATAGCTAGGAATCGCTGTACAGCTCAGATTCGAAGGTCTAAGGCTTCCTTTATAAGAAGGAAAGTTGATGACCTTAACTCCTCTCCCACTGACAAATGCTTCTGGTCCTTAGCCAAAAACCTCTCCAAAAACTTCTGTAACTCAAGCTTTCCCCCTCTCATTCGTTCTGATGGTTCTATAGCTTGCTCTCCCACTGACAAAGCCACTCTCTTTGGCTCTCATTTTTCTGCCAACTCTTCTATCAACGATTCCAGCACACCTGTTCCTCAGTCTTTTCCCCTCTCTAACCCTATGCCCTCCCTTATCCTTTCTTCACGCAAAGTTCATAAGGTTCTTCGCTCTCTAAAGACAAACAAGGCATCCGGTCCCGATGGTATCCCTGCAAGGTTCCTTAAGGAATTTGCAGATGAACTGGCTCCCGTGCTTTGCCGTCTTTTTCGCCTCATTCTGTCAACCAGTATCTATCCTTCATCTTGGAAGCATGCTCTAGTTCAACCTGTTCCTAAGAAGGGTGACCGCTCTATTCCTTCTAACTACCGACCTATTGCTCTAACCTCCTCTATTGCTAAAGTTTTCAAAACTTTGCTCAATGCTCACTTCTTGAAATGTCTTGAATCTAACTCACTTATCTCCGATCACCAGTACGGCTTCCGCAAGGCAAGATCCACCGGTGATCTCCTGTCCTATCTTACTCATGAATGGTCATCTTCTCTGAGGAACTATGGGGAATCCTTTGTCGTCGCCCTTGATATCTCTAAGGCTTTTGACAGAGTCTGGCACAAGGCTCTGTTGGCCAAACTCCCTGCCTACGGCTTTACCCCTTCTTTCTGTTCTCTGATTTCCAGTTTTCTTACTGACCGTTCTATATCTGTAGTTGTTGATGGCGCGACATCTAGCCCTTTCTCTGTGTCCAGTGGTGTTCCACAGGGCTCTGTTCTTTCACCTACTCTCTTCCTTCTCTTCATCAATGATCTTCTACAGTCCCCATCTTCCTCTTTTCTTCATGCCTTTGCCGATGACTCTACCCTTCACTTTTCCTCTGCCTTTTCTTCACAACCTTCATCTGTTACTCGTAATCAATCTCGTATCACTCTTTCTTCTACTCTTAACTCCGATTTGCAGAGAGTATCTGAATGGGGCACTCAAAATTTAGTTAAATTCAATGCCTCCAAGACACAGTTTCTGGCTATCTCTTTATCTTCTTCTCCTCCAGATAACTCTATTGTCTTCGAAACTAATGAAATTTACCCTCTTAACTCTATCAATATATTAGGAATCCACATAGCCTCTAACTTGCCTTGGAGGAATCACATAATCCAAATTTCTAAATCTTCATCCAAAAAATTGGGGGTTTTGTTTCGTTTTCGTTATTACTTTTCCTCATTGCAGTTACTTAAAATTTACAAAGGCCTTATCCGCCCCTGCTTAGAATACTGCTCACACATCTGGGGTGCTTCTTCCTTTACTTATCTTCTTGATAGGGTTCAATCTAAGGCAGTCAGACTTATTAATGATCCTTCTTTTACTTCTAACTTGGATTCTCTCTCTCTTCGCCGTAAGGTATCTTCCCTTTCGCTTTTCTATCGCTACTACTTCCATCGCTGCTCTGATGAGTTGGCGAGTTGCATCCCTCCTCCACTGCCGAGGCCGCGTAACACTCGCCAAGCGGCCTCATCTCACAGGTACTGTGTGGAGATTTGTAGCTCGCGGATTGGTCGGTGCAGCGACTGCTTCTTCCCATCTACCTCCAGACTCTGGAACTCTCTTCCTCCTTCTGTCTTTCCTAGTTCTTACGACCTTTCATCCTTCAAAAAGCAGATCTATCGTCATCTCAGAGCCTAGTCTTCCATATCTCTGGGTCCTCTTTACTTTGACTGTTTTTTTCTGTCTGTCGTTTTCCTTTGTGTGACATTACCTCATCTCTGCCTTGTCCTTAACTTTTTCTTTTCCTTCGTCTTGGTATTTTCTTGTGCCCGGGCCTTTGTTGATGAGGGCAGTTTCTGCCTATCCCGGTGTCACACTCTTTAAAAAAAAAAAAAAAAAACATAGGTTACATAAATATTTCTGAGCATTTCCTTGTCCATGTGCCTGAAGGCCACCCTTACATTTGATAAGAATGCATATGCTGCCTTTACTATGCCATTTATATGTATTTCTGGAGACAAATCTGCCAGTATGTTTACTCCTAGATCTCTTTCATTTTCTGTCTCTTGAAGTTGTACTCCAGCCACCGAGTAGTCAAGCTTGGACCTTTTTGCACTTGTACCCATTCTCATTACCTTACATTTGGAAGTACTGAATTTCATTAACCACTTTTCTGACCACTCATGCAGACTATTTAGATCTTCCTGAAGTTCTCTACCATTATTCTCGTTTCTTACTTTCTTCACAATCTTTGCATCATCTGCAAACATATTCGTGAATGAATTTACAGACTCTTGTATGTCATTTACATATACAAGGAACAAAAGTGGCCCTAAAACTGAACCCTGTGGAACTCCACTACTAACTCTTCTCCATTCAGACACTGAGTGTCTTACTCTAACCCTCTGTTCCCTTCCTTCTAAGTAAGTTTTTACCCATTTCAATACATTTCCACCTATTCTAGCCATTGCTTGCAGCTTCCTAATAAGTCTCCCATGTGGAACAGTGTCAAACGCTTTCTGGAAGTCTAGGAATATGCAATCTGCCCAGCCCTCTCTTTCCTGTAAGATTCGGCTTACCTCATCATAAAATTATAATTAGTTTTTTTTTTTTTCTTTTAAGTGTGTGACACCGGGATAGGCAGAAACTGCCCTCATCAACAAAGGCCCGGGCACGAGAAAATACCAAGACGAAGGAAAAGAAAAAGTTAAGGGCAAGGCAGAGATGAGGTAATGTCACACAAAGGAAAACGACAGACAGAAAAAACAGTCAAAGTAAAGAGGACCCAGAGATATGGAGGACTAGGCTCTGAGATGACGATAGATCTGCTTTTTGAAGGATGAAAGGTCATAAGAATTAGGAAAGACAGAAGGAGGAAGAGAGTTCCAGAGTCTGGAGGTAGATGGGAAGAAGCAGTCGCTGCACCGACCAATCCGCGAGCTACAAATCTCCACACAGTACCTGTGAGATGAGGCTGCTTGGCGAGTGTTACGCGGCCTCGGCAGTGGAGGAGGGATGCAACTCGCCAACTCATCAGAGCAGCGATGGAAGTAGTAGCGATAGAAAAGCGAAAGGGAAGATACCTTACGGCGAAGAGAGAGAGAATCCAGGTTAGAAGTAAGAGAAGGATCATTAATGAGTCTGACTGCCTTAGATTGAACCCTATCAAGAAGATAAGTAAAGGAAGAAGCACCCCAGATGTGTGAGCAGTATTCTAAGCAGGGGCGGATAAGACCTTTGTAAATTTTAAGTAACTGCAAAGAGGAAAAGTAATAACGAAAACGAAACAAAACCCCCAATTTTTTGGATGAAGATTTAGAAATTTGGATTATGTGATTCCTCCAAGACAAGTTAGAGGCTATATGGATTCCTAATATATTGTTAGAGTTAAGAGGGTAAATTTCATTAGTTTCGAAGACAATAGGGTCATCAGGAGGAGAAGAAGATAAAGAGATAGCCAGAAACTGTGTCTTGGAGGCATTGAATTTAACTAAATTTTGAGTGCCCCATTCAGATACTCTCTGCAAATCGGAGTTAAGAGTAGAAGAAAGAGTGATACGAGATTGATTACGAGTAACAGATGAAGGTTGTGAAGAAAAGGCAGAGGAAAAGTGAAGGGTAGAATCATCGGCAAAGGCATGAAGAAGAGAGGAAGATGGGGACTGTAGAAGATCATTGATTAAGAGAAGGAAGAGAGTAGGTGAAAGAACAGAGCCCTGTGGAACACCACTGGACACAGAGAAAGGGCTAGATGTCGCGCCATCAACAACTACAGATATAGATATACCTTCTCTGAAGCCATGTTGCCTCACTAACAAAAAGATGATGGATTCAAAGTGAAGAGAGATATGTTTCCTTAGTAGTTTCTCCATAACTTTGCAAACTATGCTGTTCAAGGAAACTGGTCTATTGTTCAGAGAAGTCTCCCTCCTTCCCTTTTTGAAGATAGGTATCACGCTTGCTTGTTTCCAGCATCTTGGAATCTCCCCTGACTCCAGTGACTTTTTATATATGATACTTAGTGCCACTGATATTGAGTTTGCGTATTTATCAAGTACATGAGGGGATATGTCATCAGGACCTGTAGCTTTATGAACATCTAACGCCATCAGTGCCTTGCATACCTATGTGGCTGTAAGGTTAATATTCTCTAATACCGGCCCTTGAGCTTCTATCTCTGCAATCTGAGGGGGTGGGGTATTTTCTACTGTAAATATTGACTGAAACTCCTTGTTCAATTCTTTGCAGATCTCTTCATCCGTCTCAGTGATGCTTCCATCCTCCCTCTTAAGCCTTAAAACCTGTTCTTTTACCTTCAGTTTTCCTCTGATAAAGCTGTGGAAAAGCTTGGGATTTTCTTTAGCCTTCCTGGTGATGTCCCTTTCATAGTCTCTCTCTGCCTCTCTTCTTTTACTTAGGTAGTCATTTCTTACTCTTTTGTAGGTTTGCCAGGCATTTATGTTTTTTCTCCTACTATACCTTTTCCAGCATTTGTCTCTCCACTCCTTAGCTCTTTTACACTCATTATTGAACCATTTCTCTCTGGCATGAATTACACCTACTTTGGTGAAAGGTATGAGCAATCTACTATCTTTCCATATTTCTCACAAAAGATGTCATACATTTCTTGTACAGATTTGTTGTAAAATAAGGTTCTCCAGTCAATAACTACTAAAAGCTCATTTTCCAATTGGTGGATCATACTCAATTTTTTCAATATCCAACACATTATCTGTGAACACTAGATCAAGTAGTGATGGCTCATCCCCACCCCTGGCCCTTGTTGGTTCCATTACATGTTGGCGTAGAAAATTCCCTTGTACGCAATCTAGGAATCTTGCCCTGAATGAATCCTCACCACTATGTGGGTCAAGATTTATTTAATCTATCTCTTTATGCTTAAAATCTCCCATTATCAAAATCCTACATTTTCTCTCCCGTGCCATGTTAACAACTGAGTTTATGACTTCAATAGTACCTATATGACTTTCCTCATAAACTTCTAGCCTATTCTGGTTCCTTGGTGGGTTATATACAACAGTTATTATAATTCTCTCTGACCCAGTATTTATGCGAGCAACAAGAAATTCCTTGAACTCACTTTCTATAGCCAAGTTTATTTCTTCACCCTGAATCCTTTCACTTATGAGAAGTGCCATCCCTCCTCCAGTCCTCTCAGATCTTTCAACCCTTAATATTCTGAAGCCCTTAGGAAAAACTGTGACACTGTTTATGTCCTCACTCAACTTAGTCTCTGTAATTGCTACTATATCTGCATTACTGTTGTGAATCCCATCTTTTAATTCTCCTGCCTTACCAGCTAATCCATCAGCATTTGTGTATAACAATCTTAATGAGGCCCCATCCCCTGATCTTCTGTCAATATCTTCTTTATCTTCCCTTTGTCTGGAAGAACTCTGAAATGAAAATTTTTCTTCTCTTCTTCATTTCTTTTCTCATTTAACCTTCTTGCCTCTTGCAACAAGTTTTTGAAATTTCCCATCTCTTCCTGTGTTCTGTATCGTCTAATGAACACTTCTTTGAATTCTTGAAGGTCTTTTAGACTTTTTTCTCAACAATATATCCCTACATGTTTCCCCTCTCTCAAAGGTTACTTTTGTTGGTCTCGGCTTTCCTTCCCTCAAATATTTGCCTAGTTAGTGAATGTTTACAATATCCTCAGGACCACAAACTACTCCAAGCTTTCTTATCAGGTCTACAACTCTATCTTTATTTTCTTCAAGTCTCCCCTGCCATGTTGGCTCCTGGGATTCGCTTATGCCTGAGATTACCACTGTCTTCTATTTATCAAGGGCCTGTTTAATCATTGGATTTGCGATTTCCATCACAACGTCTTTCAATTTTTTTATTACTGTGTATGTGAATCGCGGTGAATGCGCATTTCTTAGCTCGACCGCCCCCCTTTCAAGGGGGAATAAGGCATGTGTATATGCATGTATGTATGTATGTATGTATGTATGTAGGCATGTATGTATGGATGGATGGATGTATTTAAGTATGTTTGAATGTATGAACATATGTATGTATGTATGTATGTATGTAGGTACATATATACATACATACATACATACATACATACATACATACATACATACATACATACATACATACATACATACATACATACATATATACATACACACATACATACATACATACATACATACATACATTCATACATACATACATACATACATACATACATACATACATACATACATACATACATACATAGTCTTTAAATTCCTTCATGGTTATGATAGAGTGGATAGGGATCGATATTTTGATATGGCTGGCTCTAGAACTAGAGGTCATAGTTTGAAGCTTCGTTAGAAAACTTCTTTGCAGGTTGTAAGGAAATACTTTTTCAGTGTAAGAGTAGTTGATAATTGGAATTCGCTAAGCGAGGAGGTAGTTAATGCTATCTCAATCCATAGTTTTAATGACAGGTATGATAAGTATCACTAAGTATAAAATGGAAGCGATCAGGAGACGGGAAGATACGAGCTTTGGGCTCTTTCCCGTAAACACAATTAGGTAATCACAATTAGGTAATCACATACATACATACATACATACATACATACATACATACATACATACATACATACATACATACATACATACATACATACATACACACAAACAGTTGAATGACAACATGAATTAATTAAATGTTGGTTCATTGCTCTCCTTTGAGAGAGACGAGATTGCAGCTTGGAATGTCAAGATAAAGGAAAACATCGAACAGAATAGAAAAGAATTTTAGGAGCTGAAAACGGAAAATGATGCCATGAAAACTTCCTTTGGAGATGCATTAAAGGGGAATGTGGCATGAAAAGAGGCTGTGAGGGTGGTGGCACTGGAAAAATATAAACAGTTGATTATAAAGCAACAGTTATTTAAAAAATGAAGGACGTTGTTCTGGAAAAGACTAATCCACTCAATAAATAGGCACTTGATAAAGGGAAGACAGTGGTAATCTCAGGCATAAATGAATCCCAGGGGAGATTTGAAGATAATAAAGCTAGGATTCTAGACCTGATAAGGAAACTTGGAGTAGTATGTGGTCCTGAGGATATTGTAAATGTTCACCAACTTGGTGAATATTCTAGGGAAGGAAAGACAAGACCAACGAAAGTAACCTCTTAGAAAGGGGATACATGTAGAGATATAGTAACAAGATAAAAATCCTAAAAGACTTTCAAGAATTCAGAACAGTTTTCATTAGACCATACAGAACACAGGAAGAAAAGGAAAGGATAAAAAAAAATTGCAAAAGGCTAAGTTTAAATGAGGAAAGAAATGAAGAAGAGAAGATATTTTTTGTTTTTGTTCAAGAGTTCTTCCAGACAAAGAAGGAATAAAGAAGATAATGAAAGGAGATCAGGGGATGGGGCTTCATTAAGATTGCTGTACACCAATGCTGATGGAATAGCTGATAAGGCAATCGAATAAAAGGATAGGATTCACAACAACATGGCAGATATATTGGCAGTTACAGAGACTAAGTTAAGTGAGGACATAAACAGTGTCACAGTTTTTATAAGGGCTTCAGAATATTAAGAGCTAAAAGATCTGAGAGGACTGGCGGAGGGACAGCACCGCTCAAAAATGAAAGATTTTAGGTTGTAGAAATAAATTTTGCTATAGAGAGTGAGTTTAAGGAATTTCTTGTTGCTTGCATAAATACTGGGTCAGAGAACATTATAATAACTGTTGTATATAACCCACCAAGGAATCAACATAGGTTAGCAGTTTATGAAGAATGTCATCAATACTACTGAAGTCATAAACTCAGTTGTTAACATTGCACGGGACAGAAAATGTAGAATTTAGATTATGGGAGATTTTAATCATAGCAAGATAGATTGGATAAAACTTGACCCACACAGAGGAAAACCCATTTGGGGCAAGATTAATAGATTGAGTACAAGGGAATTTCCTACACCAACATGTACTGGAACCAATGAGGGACAGGGGTGGGGATGAGCCATCACTGCTTGATCTAGTATTAGCAGATAATGTGTTGGATACTGAAAAAGATTATTATGAACCACCAATTGGAAAGTGTCCACTGTGTTGTTTATGGAGCATATCTTTGAAGATGTTCTACCTGAAAGTAAAGCCACTGAAGACACGAGGAAGAACTATCTGAATGTAGATTGCATCAAAATGAATGATATTTTGCAGTTATTGACTAGAGGACCTTTCTTAACAACAAATCTGTACAAGAAATGCACGGCATCTTTTGTGAGGAATACGGAAAGATACTAGTTTGTTGCATACTTTCCACCAAAATAAGAATTATTCATGCCAGAGAGAAATGCTTCAACAATGACTGAAAGAGAGCTAAGGAATGGAGAGACAAATGCTGGAAAAGGTATAGAAAGAGAAAAAAGAAAACATATGCCTGGCAGACTTATGAAAGAGCAAGAAATGATTACATAAGCAAAAGAAGAGAGGTAGAGAGAGACTATGAAAGTGATATCACCAGGAAGGCTAAAGAATTGCCCAAAGTTTTCCACATATTTATCAGTGGATACTTTGGAGGATTTCCTATGTGTTATTACCCTTCGATCTTATAACCCCCTAAATTCGGAAATCCTGACACGGCTTCGGTAGAGGCCTACAAGCGATCTCAAATTTAAAATCCTCTACCAATAAAATATAATTAATATTACATGCATAGACATACATGCAAATATTTATAAGGGGGTTTATGACCTGTTGATATGTGAATGATTAAATAAACTCTCCTCACCTTAAATTAAAACTTCCTTATACAGAATAATAAATTTTCCAACATATATTCTATCTACGAGTGTTCTACTAAAATGAGCTCATTCTGTCCTCACACGTAGTCATAAACATTGTTAGAAATAGGTTAGATTTGTACTCATCCATCCGGAAAACCCAAATGTCGTCAGCAATCACGGGACTCCGAATCAAACTTGAATATCTTCAGATCACGTATCTCTACCACGTTCATCTGCTTGAGTGTCTCGTAGTGCCTCACGAGAGCAACTAATTACTCATTAACAAGCTTATATGTGCTGTCAATAAACACAGTAAACATGAGTGCCTCGTAGCATCTCACGACAGCAACTGAGAATAAACTCACAAATAAAAGAAAGCACAAACTCTATCGTTCACATTTTTCATAATCATTACAACAAAATTTCACAATGACATTAAATATATCGTTCATTCAGCACAAGAAAAATCATGTTCTGAACACGTGGTGGACAATTGTAATTGCAAAGAACACTCTGTTTACCCAAAGTAATCAACGTTATCATGACGTGGTAAAAGATTAATTGGCAGAAAACCTACCAAAGCAGATTTCGCTCTCGACTTCGGAGATATACATACACTATGCATAAAAATATTATACATACTTCATATAAATGAATACGTATACATACAATGTCTGTAAATCTATATACATGCACATAAACTACAATAAACAAAACTATCATGCAAAACAACATTACATATGTACGTAGAAATAAACTGTCTTGAAATATATTCAAGACAGATACCTTAAGGTAAGAGAACAGGTTTTAAAGTTAAAGAAAGCAGATGGAAGCATCACTGAGACGGACAAAGATATCTGTGAAGAATTGAACAGGGAGTTTCAGACAGTATTTACAGTAGATTGCGGAGATAGGAGCTCATGGGCCGGTATAAGGAAACATCAATTTTCAGCGACAGATGTATGCAAAGTGCTGATGGAGTTAAATGCTCATAAAGCAACAGGTCCTGATAATGTATCCCCCTAAGTACATAAGAAATGCACTAAATCAATATCAGTGGCACTAAGTATCATATTTGAATACTCGTTGGAGTCAGAGAAAATGCCAAGATGCTGGAAACAAGCAAACGTGATACCTATCTTCAAAAGAGGGGTGATATGGGTCTAAACTACAGACCCGTTTCCTTGACCAGCATAGTTTGCAAAGTTATGGAGAAACTACTAAGATAACACAAATTTCTTCGTTTGGAATCCTTCGACTTTTTATCTGTGAGACATGGCTTCAGAGGAGGTAGATCAACATTAACAAACTTATTAGAATTTTATGATGAGGTAAGCCAAACCTTACAGGAAAGGGAGGGCTTGGCAGATTGCTTATTCCTAGACTTCTAGAAAGCATTTGACACTGTTTCACAAGGGAGATTTATTGAGAAGCTGCAAGCAATGGCAAGAATAAGTGGAAATGTCTTGGAATGGATAAAAACTTACTCAGATGAAAGTGAACAGAAGGTTAGAGTAAGACACTCAGTATTTGAATGTAGAAGAGGTAGTAGTGGAATTCCAAAGGGTTCAGCTTTAGGCCCACTTTTGTTCCTTGTATATGTAAATGACCTACCAGAGTCTGTAACTTCATTCATGAATGTGTTTGCAGATGATGCAAAGATTGTGAAGAAAGTAAGAATTGAGAACAATGGTAGAGAATTTCAGGAAGACCTAAATAGTCTGCATGAGTGGTCAGAAAAGTGGCTAATGAAATTCAATACTTCAAAAAGTAAGGTAATGAGAATGGGTGCAAGTCCAAGAAGGCCCAAGCTTGCCTACTAGGTGGCAGGAGTACAACTTCAACAGACAGAGAATTGGAGAGATCTAGGAGTAAACATACCGGCAGATTTTTCTCCAAAATAAATTTTCTCCATATAAATTGTATAGTTAGCCTTCAGGCACATAGACAAGGAAATGTCCAACAATATTTATGTAAATTATGTGAGGCCAAAACTTAAATATGCAGCCCCCTTTTGGAATCCGCACTTGAAAAAGCACGTAGCTAAGCTTGACAAAGTACAAATACATGCCACGAAACTGGTACCAGAAATACGCAATCTAAGTTATGATGAGATGCTGTAGGACTTAGACTTACCATCGCTCGAAGCTAGAAGATTGAAGGGGGATATGGTGACAGTCTTTAAATTCTTTCATGGTTATGAGAAAGTGGATATGGATCGATATTTTGATATGGCTGGCTCGAGTACTAGAGGTCATAGTTTGAAGCTTCGTAAGAAAACTTCTTTGCAGGATGTAAGGTAGTCCTTTTTTTAGTGTAAGAGTAGTTGATAATTTGAATTGGCTAAGCGAGGATGTAGTCAATGCTAACTCAATCAATAGTTTTAAGGACAGGTATGATAAGTATCACTAAGTACAAAATGGAACCGATCAGAAGACAGGAATATACGAGCATTGGGCTCTTTCCCGCAATCACAATTGGGATGTTACATACATACATACATACATACATACATACATACATAAATGCAAATATACATCCATACATATATACATACATATACATAAATACATACATGCATATATATATATATATATATATATATATATATATATATATATATATATATATATATATATATATATATATATATATATATATATATATATATATATATATATATATATATATATATATATATATATATATACATACATATATATATATATATATATATATATATATATATATATATATATATATATATATATATATATATATATATATATATATATATATATATATATATGTATATATATATATATATATATATATATATATATATATATATATATATATATATATATATATATATATATATATATATATATATATATATATATATATATATATATATATATATATATACATATATATATATATATATATATATATATATATATATATATATATATATATATATATATATATATATATATGTATGTATGTATATATATATATATATATATATATATATATATATATATATATATATATATATATATATATATATATATATATATATATATATATATATATATATATATATATATAAAGCCAAATAAGCACGTTACATATGTGAAAACATGAATCAGTTTTTTACACCGACAGGGACTTGAATCTAGGACTTATAATAACTAAGTCAAGGCGCTACTAACTACACCACAGAAGGTTGAAAGGAATCAGACCTTATGAATTATATCTGCTATACTTAGGAATAAACGCATTCTATCTGAATGCCACTATGTTCCTATTACAGATTCCCAAACCTCACTCGTGGCTTCATTTTCGCATTTAATTCGACTCCCAATCTCATTCGAGCCCAACAATATCCAAATAAGCACATTACATATGTGAAAACGTGAATAATTTTTTACCCCGACTGAGACTTGAATGTAGGATTTATAATTACTAAGTCAAGGTGCACCAACTACACCACAGATGGTTAAAAGAAATCAGACCTTATAGCTTATATCTGCTATACTTAGGAATGAACGAATTCTATCTGAATGCCACTATGTTCATATTACAGATTCCCTAACCTCACTTGTGACTTCGTTTTCCCATTTAATTCAACTCCCAATCTCATTCGGGCCAAACAATAACCAAATAAGCACATTACATATGTGAAACCATGAATCAAATTTTACTCTGACCGGGACTTGAATCTAGTTTTATAATTACTAAGTCAAGGTACTACCAACTACACCACAGAAGGTTAAAAGGAATCAGAGCTTATAGCTTATATCTGCTATACTTAGGAATGAACACATTCTATCTGAATGCCACAATGTTCATATTACAGATTCCCCAACGTCACTTGTGGCTTCATTTACACATTTAATTCAACTCCCAATCTCATTCGGGCCCAACAATAGACAAATAAGCACTTTACATATGTGAAAACGTGAAT